>CM067522.1:14381667-14596667 GCA_034509495.1 Acestrorhynchus altus | reverse complement strand
TCCTCAGTGCCAATTTCAAACACTCTTTGTGGGAACTGTCAATCCAGCGTCAGCCTTCAACATGTCTTGGACCTCCGTCAGAGAGCTAAACATACACTTAATGTTGGCTGCAAAAACACACACTTAGAATATGAATCGAAACACGGGCTGTTCAATATACACAGTTAAGGCCATCGACATTGCCTGAATTTACAGTATAGGTAAATAATTCAACTAATGAATAAACAGTTGGAGACAAACAGGTGGAGACGGATTTCAAACGAGGCTGAGAGACAGACAGAAACATAGATGGTTGCTATGGTGCAGTGGATAGCCTCCACACACCACCCTCGAGTTCACTTCACTTCCTGGCCAAAAGCATCAGCCAAAGTGTCCTACAGCAAAACGCCCAAGGCTATATTCTCCAACCGCTGTAACATGATTAAATTGTAAGTAGTTACAGATAAGAGTGACTGCCAAGTACTGTAAAAATAAACAAATAAAAGAAGATTGATGTACAGACATGCATAGAGACACAGGAGACACAGTACTGCACAAAAAGGAGCTAAACCCTAGCTATTGAACTGGGTGCTACCGGTCTAACACTTACAATCCGATATCCACATTTTGTGGGCAGTTAAATGCCATTTTCTAGGCTTCATTCCGTAGGATCAGAGTAACCCACAGACATGATCCACACATATCAAAACTTCAAGACTTACCTATCTCTCAATGTTCCCCTCCCCCATTCTCAGTCTTCCTTGGTGATCCAGCTTGGAAAACAACTACAGTTCACTTGTTTCCAACTGAATTAAATCCCAGTTTAAATGCCATAGTGCGTAGTAACTGCTCTGCCCCTGTGTACATCCTCAACCTGCATGCAGACTCTGACTGATCGGCAAAAGGGGCGGAGCTAATGTTCAGAGGAGGGACTGTTTGCCCTCCTTTTGCAAATACAGTGTTCCGAATAAAAGCCTTGAGAAGAAATAATACATCAATACTGACATAAAAAACAAAAATAATAATCAACATATAGGTCTGGATTTTTTTGGACCACCTTGTCAGTCTAACCACTCAACAAAATTCTTCCATTTTCAGCTCTAATAGTCCTAATAAGAAAGAAAAATACAAAAATGTGTACATCTCGTCACATTTGGGTAGGATCTCCTGGAAATAGCACTGGCATCTGGCATGCCTCTATAAACACCTTTCACATTTTTTGGCATTAGGAATGGTGTCGGGAGGTTCATGTTTATCAGCTCCTATTCTATTCTATACTTCTCTACAGGGAAAACTGTGTGTATTTGCAATGTCAGCAATAAATGCAACAAATATCTGGGCTAGTCTGCAAACATCTGAACAAGTGGTGACATTCAGCCACACAGAGCAGTGGAAAAGTAAATGTTTCATGTGATCCAACCAATTCCATATAGTGCAGAACTTGGAAAAATGTCATTTTATGCTCTCAAGTAACTCCTACTATACACATTTCTATTCAAAAGTAGGAAACAGAACATTCAAAGTACAGTACTGGGGCACTATGTGGCCAAACATACCCTGAAGCAGACACACGCACAAACAACACCACGGGCCTCTCACTCTCACTCTCTCTCACTCTCACTCTCTCTCTCTCTCTCTCTCTCTCTCACACACACACACAGCTCAAAATGAGATCTCTTACAGCAGCCCTCTGCTTGCCATCCATTTTTAATGGGCTGATTAAAAGCATGGCTTCCCCAATGAATCACACCACGCCTGAGAGAGAACGAGGGAGAGAGACTGAGAGAGATGGAGAGAGAGGAAGAGAGAGCGAGAGAAAGAGAGAGAGAGAGAGAGAGAGAGAGAGAGAGAGAGAGAGAGAAGGAGAGTAAGAGTCAAATGGGTTCATAGGCTGACTTAGCAGAGGAGGAGAGAGGAAGGCCAAGGGAGAGAGCGAGAGAGAGAGAGAGAGAGAAAGAGAGGGAAGGAGGGAATAACGAATGCAGCAGTGATGTCTCTTTTGAAGCACTCACAAGGCCGCACAGAGCTAAGGGCATGGCTGAGGAGAGTCGAGATGACTAATCACACTCACACACACAGACTCTCTCACACACACACACACACACACACACACACACACACACACACACACACACACACACACACACACACACACACACACACACTCACACACATATATACACAGGCAAGATGAGCACACTGCAGTTTGAAAACAAGCACCCTCATTATGAGAGGTGTTTAATTCTCTCGCAGCTGAAGACACATCAGCTATTAGCGCATATTTAAGCGAGGATTTTAGTTTCATGCTAATCGAATGAGAATGCATGCGTTGGTGGTGCTCAGATTCATCTGAAAGGGCCCAGTAAGCATTAGGCCTGAGTGGTATGGAGCAAATGGTATGCTGCAACTGCAATATATTAAAAACAGATTAATGTGGTGGTGCACTAATTTGACCAAAAGCTAAAAATTAATTTGTTTTCTTGTCTGTTTTTCTGTCAGTTTGTTTATTTAAAATGCATGATGCTTCACCTCCCAACCTTCAACCACAGTGCAAAATGCGCATTACAGGGTGGTAGGCGGGAGTGATTAGAGGACATGATAGAAAGTTAATCATATTCTTTTGCATCATACATGGGTGTGTGAAAATTTGGAAGGACACCATCCAACATCATTTCATTACTTGTGGAGGCATCCTCATATATAGCACACAATCCACCTCAGACAAACACGCACACACGTGTGCACACGCACACACACACACACACACACACACACACACACACACACACACACACACTCTTAGCTTCCTCTAAGCTATAAATGCCAAGGTCTACACTCCTGGGTCCAACTCTTACTCAGCAGCATCAGGGCTAAAGATCAAAGACAGGCTCCAAGGACAAAAACCCAATCACACCCGTTTACCCCTGTTGAGGTCCAGTTACTGCTTGAAATGTCTGCCCAAACCCAAAAGGACTTGATTATGCAGAGAAAATTACACATTTACATTTCTTACAACATTTCTAATGTTTACCCTGCTCATTTATTTAAATATGAGATTTAAAATTCATATTATTATTAATATATTATTATTATTTCCATTGTAAATATTCAATGTTATTATGATTGTTATTATTTACAACAACAGCAACACCAATAATAATAATAATAATAATAATAATAATAATAATAATAATAATAATAAGTGGTTTTCTGTATAAATTAAACTAGCAGGTTGTGATTTAGGAAAAGTCAGTAGGAAAGCTGTGCTGTGATTAGTTTTAGTCAGTCTCTGGTTAAAAATGGTTGGGCTCAGGTCTGTCTAACATTAAGCTGTTAAAGTTCTTTTTGGCTCCAGTCAGGTTCTGACAAATTTCTGTCAAACTATATTCACATTCTGACAGATGTGTTTTGGACTGCAGTTAGGTTCAGAATTTCGGCAGGCTATAGTCAAGTTCTGGCAGATTTCTGTCAAGCTTCAGTCAGGTTCTGACAGAGGTCTGTCTGGCTAACACAATGCTTTTGGCATGGCTTGCCCAAAGTCCTGACCTCAACCCTATTACAAATACAGCTGGAAATATAAGAGACCACTTCCATTTATCAGGTTATCTACACCTGTGGCTGCCATTTCTGTCCAGTCATTCCACCATACAAAGCAAAGCTACTTCATGTTTGGCACCAGAAATGGAAGAATGTCTCCTAACAGCAGTTTGAACTTGTGGAGAGCATGTCAACAAGCAAGCTGTCATCAACAATCAAAGTTATTTCATCAAATATTGATATCCCCACTGTATTTTTGTTTAGATAGGGTTTCTTTGGATTGTTTGAGTCTACAGTGCTGGAACAAATTAAGTGACCACTCTGCAATATCAATTTCTCTGGTTTTAGTTTTTTCAGGCTTGTTTGGGTGAAATTAATATTTTAATTTTATGATATAAAGCATCGACCATGTTTATGCCAAATGTCAAATAAAAACATTGTTATTTAGAGCATTTATTGGCAGATACCCTGAAAGAATGTTCAGTATTCAGACCTCCAGTTAACATTCCTATTGCATGTATTTCTAGACTCGAAGGTCAACACATTTCTAACAGAACCAGAAAGCTTTGGAATAGTCAGATTGTCAAAAAACAATCCAAATCAACATTAGAGGCTGAACACTGAACAGTAAAGGTCTGAAAAATAATCTCTAAACTGCTCGTTTAGTCCTTTTGGATCTACAATCCGTTCACCAGCTTTGATATAATTTTATGGACTGCTTGCTTAGCTAGCGTGCCCCTTAACTGCTTTGCCAATAACCTCTCTGGTTTATCTCCCAGTTTGAAATGCTTCTGTTTCAATTAAAGTAAAATACTTGCTACTAAAATTCTGCCTTCTTAAAAGTAAAATACTACCTGCTTACTAAGAATGTAATTAAATTACATTATACTCATACTTCAGTTGCACAGTTTCATAATAGTCCAACTGGGAGAGGGAAGACCTATATTTACCTAGATTTGTTCAAGAGTTGAGAGGGCTTACTCAATCACCACAAGTCTCTGCTTCTTTTCCTTTTTTTTAAAAGATATAAAGGACAAAATATAACCTCGCAAAACCACTTTTAATGTTTCCCTACAGGGTGGAACCGGACCTATCCAGTATCACTGAATCTAAATTTTCATATCTGAACAACCAAAACTGCTGCTTAGAGAAAATGAACACTTCCCAGATTCTATATCCCTATATGGTCTGGTAACCTTTCTTGTCTTAGCATGCTCTCCCCCATTTTATGCCATTCCTGGCACAGAAACTGAAGAAGCTTAGTTTTATTTGAGGGAATGTCTGGAAAGAAATGGCTGTCATACATGTAGAAAAGCTGACTTAAGAAAAACAGGAGGGGTTTCTTAATTTATCCCAGAACTATATGTGGACTGTGCTTTAAAGTCAGGTCCGAGCCAGGACCTTTGGTTAAACTGTCTTGTCAAAGAACATCTGGATAAACTGCGACTTGCCAGAAACAAGTGAATCTGATGATCTGCCTTCACTCAGGTATTTCACTGCTAGTCATATGGGATCTAAATCTAGATTACAGGGTGAAACTATGTATGACCACAACGGCTATTTACATTCTCACCACTTCTGCATGTAAAAGCACATTGACAATTCAGTAAGACATTGTGAGCCATTCTCCATCGAAAGCAATCCTCCTGCTCTCTACCCAATAAAGGCTGTCTCTCGACGAGGATGACAGTTTGCGAGATGCCTCTCCAGTCTCGGCTACATCAGCCTCTCAAATGGGCCTGTTCAGGTCCAGTGGAGCCTCGGCAGACCACCCCCCCACCCAACAACCTGCACGATGCAGCAGAGCTAAAGCTATCCACTAGCACTGCTACTGGCCCAACATATGTTCCATTCAACGCCATGTCACTCTTCATTTGTATTTATTTCCCCTCTTTTCCTTTTTCTCTCCCTGATCTCTCTCGCTCTCTGCTCAGTTGGAGATAAATACTGCTGAGACTGTGGAGACTGCAGCGGTATGATGACCTGTTCCAGGGTGTTAAACTTCTCGTCACGGCTGAGGAGAAAGCAAGCGGAGATGGCAGCCACTGTCAGACACAGCTCTGCGGCGAAGCATTAAGAGTATATTAATTATCTATTTCTTATGCTCGTCTAAAAAGGACCAGACAAGCAGGAGCTGTTGCATGTTACAGTGAACATATGCCACGTGGCATCTCAGTGAAACAGACTGATAAAGGAAGAAGTATTTGACACGAGAACAGGTCTTGTATATAGAGACATCAGAAAAACTGTAAAATATGGACTAGATGGCTATATATATGATTGCTGCCAAACGTGGCATGCAGTTATGTCGCAGATATGTAAATGATCACAGGCGTTGCCTCATTAGACACTTGGTGTTGGCACAAGAGGACATAATATGCTCCCCCTGCTGCCTGATAAAAAAGGTCCAAGAGGCTACTTTAGGGTATTGTATCTCTTGCTGAGAGATGATGCCCTCATAAGTAATTTTGTCCAGTTGCAAACTGGCAACCTAAGAGTGTGCAAGATCTACAAGCTCAGCTGCCTT
This sequence comes from Acestrorhynchus altus, assembly GCA_034509495.1. Taxonomy (NCBI): domain Eukaryota; kingdom Metazoa; phylum Chordata; class Actinopteri; order Characiformes; family Acestrorhynchidae; genus Acestrorhynchus; species Acestrorhynchus altus. Next base: position 14,590,624 of record CM067522.1, on the reverse strand, counting down.
TTGCCATTGCAACTGATTGAAACACAAGCCCCAGTGTCTAGTTTCATTACGTCGTCATATTTTACCTCCAAACATACACATTTCAAAAGTCCGAATCTTTGTGTACACCCCTCCTAATAAAGGCATTTTATTCCTTTATGTTAAGCCAGTGCTGAAACATATGTGTAAATATACTCACCCAGTAGAGAAGCACTGCCAATACAACAGGTCTCTCTGGAGCAGATAAACATGAACCTTATTGACACCATGCCTAATGCCAGATATGTGCTAGGCCCTGCACATGAAGCTGTGGAGCAGTGGACTTGGAATAAACTTTTGGGATGTGGTGGGGAGTTGGGGATGAGGGAGGATGGTGATCATCCAACATCCTTAGCACATAAGCACTCGTCACTGAATCCAGTCAAATCCTCACAGCAATGCCCCTAAATTTAGGAGAAAGCCTTCAAAAAAAAAAATCATCATAAACTCTTTTTAATACCCATGATTTTATGATATTGAGTGAGCAGGTATTTGTAACCATCATAAAGGTCTATTCCAGTCAAACAGGGGTTTAGATCTGCTTTCAAGCAATCATCTAATCAAAGATACCATCATGAAGATGAAAGGTTAGCACAGTTCATGTATGCTTTATTACAATACATTAATCTCTACTTATGTTTGAACATGGAGTTCACCGTCACTTAACAGAACAATGACATGTTACACAGACTAATTGAAAGTCTGCAAACTCAACTGCCGGGTTTGACCAGATTGTTCATGTTTTAAAGTACAATGCACAGGGCCTGAAAAGCCAAATGTGGGTTACGGTTTCTAAATAAAGCCCCCCACATTCCGCCAGTGAGGAATAAATTGGCGTATTTTACAGGAGGACTGGGGAGGTGAGAGAGAGTTCACCGTGGGATTAAAAGGCTAAGAAAGTTTATGTATTCCTTAAAGCTTCAGACAGAAGAAAGGAGGAACAAAAGAGCCCAGCAAGTCCCTGTCATACCTTTCTTTTTCCTCTTTCTTCCTCCACCTCCTTCACAAATGCCTTACAACAACAAAAGCTTAATCTCTGACACTTATTCCAACCATGAAAGAAGAGCATGAGAACGTTTCACAATGAGGTGTGTGGGAGTTGGACATTGAGTTGAAGTCAGTCAGTATGATAGCTGAATTCCTGGAGGAAAAACAATAGCAGCAAGGCCACCAGGTTAGTCTGTGCTAATGACCAAACTGAAGACACCTTCAAAGGCCTGTAGGAATGCATGGAATCAAGGGTCAAGTCCTGATAGGATATCATACCAGTTATTCTTAGAGGTGGCCTACAGTTATAGCTATACTGTAAAGATCTATACCGAGCTAACACAATGTTAGAGGTATTATATGCAGGGCAGTAGCAAAGTTTACTTTGTTACATAAACAACTGAGAACATGCCATCATGATGAAGCTTGTGGATGAAGAAAATAATGTAATAATCTTTATAAGCTGTGCTTTGTTTGTTGTTCTGCATGTATTGTGTTTTAATCATGAAAGACAAAAAAGACATAATTAGGCAAAAGCTTCACCTACCTCATAGGATCTTTGTAGTTCTATAACTAAAGACGGCCACCCATGTGTTTTTCTGCATACGTTATTACCTCTTCTTCAATGGTCAGGACCCCACAGGACCCCCGCAGTGCAAGTATTATGTGGGTGGTCATTCTCAGCACTGTAGTGAGATCGTGGTGGTGTGCTGCGCTGGTATAAGTGGATCAGGCACAGCAGTGCTGCTGGAGGGATTAAACACTGTATCCACTCGCTGCCCACTCTATTAGACACTCCCACCAAGTTGGTTCACCATGTAGATGTAAAGTCAGAGAGAGAGAGAGAGAGAGAGAGAGAGAGAGAGAGAGAGAAGTTCATCTGCTTCTGCACAGTTTGCATTTGTCCACCAAATAGAAAAAGCTATGCTCAGTAGAGCAGTGACACTGAGGAGTTTAAACACTCCAGCAGCACTGCTGTGTCTGATCTAATCACACCAGCACATCACACTAACACAACCATGTGAGTGTCACTATAGTGCTGAGAATGACCCACCTCCCATATAGTACCTGCTCTGTGGTGGACCTGTGGGGGTCTGACAAATGGGTGAAAGGAAGCAAACAAAGTATGCAAAGAAACAGATGGACTACAGTATCTAATTGCAGAAGAACAAAATGGACACAGAGTGTAGAAACAAGGAGGTGGTCATAACGTTATTGTTGACCAGTCTATATTCTACATCCAGACAGGACAAAACTGTGATGGTTTATTATTTTACAAATCAAGTATTTCTTGTCACCAAATTCTTGTTCTAAAAATAGAGCATTGAATATAGCATTTGGAGACGACACTTTTGATAGAACCGACAGTGAATTAATATGAGAATAAACAATAAACAAAATGTCAAAACAGGGGGTTTCACGAGCCTTAACAAACAAGCAAACTCATACCTATACACAGAGCACATACACACACACACACACACACCTACCTCCAAATGGCACAGCACACCTGCTCAGAGTCTGAATTAGGGGCCAAAGCCTGCTGATCTTCTTCCTGAACAAGCAGGCTTTTAATTTAGCTGCTGCTAGCCCAGACCACACACTCTGCAGGGGGGCAGAGTCAGTGCTGCCAGATCCAAACACACACACACACACACAGACACACACACACAGACACACACACACACACACACACACACACACACACACACACACACACACACACACACACACACACACACACACACACAGGCCTATCTGAGAGTGAAGTGGAGTCACTCAAAGTGGAGTCACCTGTGACAACACACATGCACACACACACACACACACACACACACACACAGAAAGCTCAATTTTTCCATTGCTACATCTGTTGTAAACATACCTACTAACACTCTACATCAGGGGTGTCCAATCTTATCCTCAAACCTCACCTTGACTATGGAGACAAAACGCTATTGGCAATAAATGTGTTGCATAGCCTATAACAGGGCTCCAGACTAATGCTGTTCCATCTACGGTTAAAATAGCACACAGAACAAGATTAAAGCTCTTTTGGGACAGCAGCGCTGCATACAGTAACCATCAGCGGGACACAACAGAGTCGTAATATCGCTTTGCCCAGCGGTATTACAAAAATGACATGTTTTAGACTCTCATCCTTCAACAAAAATAGCCAATCAGCTTGCTACTTTTTTCCCTGCCCCCTTTGTAAAGATGGCCACTGAGAGAATAGATAAGCAAATGAGGACTTTGGTAAAAGTTGGAATTTGCTGCGGTTGGTGGATGGACATGTCACTCAATGGAGAGTTGGCCCTGTTGATGGATGACTTTCAGTTTCAGTATAAACACATTGATTGACAACTGAATGATTCAAGGGACACCAGCTAAAACCAGCCTAGGGCACCACATTGGTCAGGGCCAGTTCTGGTCAGAACAACCAGAACAAGGAGGGGGGGGGGGGGGGGGGGGGTGGATTATTGATATCAAAGTATTCAGTATTCATTTAAAAATGCCACAATTATATTTGGAACATTATCACATCATAACAGTACAGCAAAGTTTATCGTAGTGTGATATTCTGTTAGACACATTCAAATACAACACACACACTGAGGCAGGGTATGTCCATCGCCTGGAGTTTACCTGTATACGACATTCATTTACTCTCAGGTGGGAGCCAATGTTGCGAGCCCTGGGAGTAAAGGAGACCGCTGCAGCCAATCCAGAAGCCATCAGTTTTCATCGGGCCAGGCCAGACCTCTACATTACGGCTGCCCTCATGCTCATTGCTCTCTCATTGCACCTGTCAGTGGTGCCTGACAGTGCATTACCGGCCCTGTAGTCCAGCAGTGGGGTCCATCAGGCACCCATCAGGACAGTCCTCTACTGGTACCACCCTATGTCAATCGTGAACCGCATACACTCTAATTAAATCTAACAATACTGATAATAGCCAACCCACATTACGTGAACAAAAGTATTGGGACACCTGCTCATTGTTTCCTTGAGGGTGTTGGTTGCCGATTCTTGCTGGCATGTGTTAGTTGAGTGCCGAGTGTGATTGTGAAGAGTGCTGACTGTAAAGCGTTGGGACACCTACTTGTACCTCATTTAGGACCATTTCTATTAGATTATTTGTCCATTCATCATCAGAGAGAGGGTCAAACCTCATGATGAAGAGAGAAATGGTCCAATAGAAATTACTTGAAATAACCATACATGTACAAATAGCATTATAAAGGTGTGAGGTTTAGAACTTCTATATCATCAATTTATGTCACAAATATTTCCAATGATCTAAATTTGTATCTGCTTAAAATCAGGGGTGGGGCTGGTATCTTTTTCTTACCAGTCATGTCCTAATAGGCATACAGGCCTCTGCGCACCCCAATTCACGCTGAATTTAACCGCACCCAGAACAGATGAAGGAGCTGTTGTGGAGGACAGGTGGAGATATGGGGCTACTCACTGGCAGATAGCAAGTAATAGATGGGAGTTATTTAGGTGAAGTTAAGGAGGTTTTGTGACACATGAATATCATAATATTATCCATCATCTTGAAGGAAACATCTCTTCGCTCACACAGTCAGCAAGCAAAAGCTAAACACACACTTTTTCTCTCTCTCTCTCTCTCTCTCTCTCTCTCTCTCTCACACACACACACACACACACACACACACAAACAAGGGGGGGGGGGGCTAACCAATGAATTGGTTTTGCTGCATGTCTGCTCTGCCTCATCACTGTAATTGCTGCATGTCTGTCAAAGACATGAGTGTGAAAAAGTGTCTTCCTCAGCTGCTGCCGCTGCTTGTTTTTGTTCGCACTCGCCCTTGTAAAAGCCAGCAGAAAATAAGTGGCATTCAGTGAATGGCGCTATTCTTCTACTGACAGCTTCATATCTATCAGGTGGCGGAGGCATCCAATAGCCGACGCCACTCTCGCAAAAACATCTCTGACAATGTGTTAAGTCCCACAGTCTCCGCTTTTCACTCACATGCTCGTGCTCTCATGCACGGGTATACATGCACACTGCCTAACATACTTGCATACACTCTTCCCTTATTACTGCTGACACCCTGCAAAGATGAGCACTTTCCTTCCTACAGCAGTTAAGGCTTGCAGTTTTTTTTTTTTTCCATTCCCCTCTTTCATAGAGGAGGGGTGGGCTGGGGTGTTGTGTTTGGTGGTCCTTGGTGAATAACTGCCCCCCTTTAACCTCCTCCAACAGTGTTGCTTCATGTTGCTTCATTAATTGAGCTGATCAGACGCCTCTTTGATGCATTCCGCCTCTCTCTCTCTCCCTCTCTCTCTCTCTCTCCTTTCCCCCCATTGGCGGCCGACCACTACTCGCACAGACAAATAGGGCAGTTGCCATGGAAACAGACTAGACAGGCCAAGGATCCTCTTGAAACATATTTCTGTTTGTAAAAGGGAGATTCCCCTCGTGCTAAAAAAGCTCCAGATCAATTCACCGATTTGTAAAAAAAAAAAAAAAAAAAGAGAAGAGAGAGAGAGAGAGAGAGAGAGAGAGAGAGAGAGAGAGAGCGAGAATGCTTGCTAATGGAGATTGGAATCCTTACTCTAATTCTTCTAGCAAATGTACAGGATCGGTATCAGCCGGGCTTCCTCTTTATTAAGACAGAAATGAACAATCAGAAGTACGCTGGCTGCTGCTCAATCACTTTAAGCCACTGACACTGATCCCGTCTCCTCATCAGTACTAATGGACTTACAGACAGTGAACGTTTCAGATAAGTATGCACACATCCATATTCATCATCTGATGAATACCGCTCTGCAGGATCAAAGCTTTTGTCAGCAAATGACCCTGAGGCACAGATAGTCTAAAAGTAGTTGGAATTAGCTAGTGCACAAAAAGTTTAGTGAGAAGAAGAGGGCTTACGGAGTGGCCCTGATGAAGAAACTTATCTATCCACAGTTCAGCAAAGCTTTGGTTTATTTTTCCTTTTCAAACTTGTTTACGAGAAATAAGGTATTTTTTAAATAGTACATCCATTCTGTTAACATTTGAAATATGCATGTTAGGGAGTCCAGAACAAGCTTGTGGAGATGAGGCTTAGTGATATGCAAAGTAGGATAGAAAGCAGCCAGTCAGAGGACTCCCTGATTGCTATGTTGCCAAAGCAACCAAGCAAACCAACCATTTTAAAAGTTGCCGCTCATCACTATGTATGAAAAATCCTTCATCAGTTGAGTTCTTGATGCATCACAACAGAATTGTTAACCATCAGGGGACACACCCACTAGGTTCAGACAAGCAAAAGTGTGATTTGTCAGAGTAAAATGTTTTTTGTTGGATTATATATATATATATATATATATATGTATTAAGTATCCAGTTTGCATAAAACAGTTCAATATTTTATGTTTTATATTATATATATACAATTAAATTCAATCAATCAATTAAAACAAACAAAACTATTAGAAAGAGTGAGCCTGTCTTTGTATGTTAACAGTGGCTTACGAATACTGAACTGCATATCACATTTAAAACACGTCATTTGAATGTTGATGAAAACTGAAGTTTAGAAAGAAAACAATATGTTTAAAATGTAGAGCTACCTACCAGCAGAATTTGGAGTTAACCCTAATCCACCCACCTGATCCAATGAATTACTGCCTTCAGAAGGTCTGGATTGGCTGAAGGTGTGTGTTAGATTTACGTTGGAGTTGAAACCTGCAGAAAGGTGTCTCTCCAGGAGCAGGGTTGGTGAACCCTGGTGCAGACATATCCCAGAAAGCCTTCACATTCCCAATATTATTGCAATGTGCTCAGAAATTTTTGAGCGAGAGAATATCAGAGCGCGAGCTGTTAGTAAAGCTCTGCTCGTGTTCAGCAGGGCTGAATCTGATGAGTCACACAGAGCTGCTGGTTGAGTGTTTATCTCGTCTGACTGTGATATCGACTTCACTGAGTAGCAAGCTGGTCCAAGTTAAAACAGGTGGAAGTAAAAACAGCCTGGGGGTCCTCGGAGAGTGAGCGCTACTAGCAACACAAGTGTTTGTGCTGTTTATGACGTGTGTAAATTACACAGTACTAAATTCCCCTTTGCTCTTTTTTGTTGCATTTCGTTATTACAATTTGGCACAAAAGCAGAATATAGGATCGTTTTAAATGGCTTCCAAAATAAACCAGTATAACTCCCAGCACTAAGATGGCACAAGAAAGCAGAAAGTCAAAAAAATGTGAAGGGTTTCCAAAACTATGGAATGGGACAAGCTTTTGTCGTTAGGGAGAGGAGACTGAAGCTCCACTCGCACTTCAGATCTGAGAAAATAAATAAAACAAATAAATAAATAAAGACATCTTTTCAGGAGCTGATCAAGAAGAATCTGAAGCTGCCACCCTACAGTCCTCAACATTACTGAATGAGTTCAGGATAGCTTGGACGATAACTTCTAAGGCAAATTGAAAGTATGTGAGAACATAACGCAAAGCTCTGGCCTTTGCACAGCCCTACAGTTATTCACACACATTCATTTGATCTAATACTGAATGTTGTATTGTATAATAAAGGCACTGCATGACCTTCATGATGTACAGTCTCACCTCCCCTTATGTTGTTAATTTATCCTAAGACAATAAAATGAAAATCACCCAGATACATCACAATGTCAATAATGCCAACAAAACATTACTAAGTAATTTAATACATTCTAACGTAATACATTTCAATTGCCCATAATGTACAGAACCAAAAAACATCTGATGACTATACACTGAATGAGCCAGAGGTGAAAAATGAAGGATAAGATGTCTCTAACCTTTTCACTGTTTTCAGGGTTTCATCACAGCTACCTAATCTTTGAAAGACAAAGCATGATCCATAAAGCAGTGCATTATGATGAATGCTGCAGCTTCAGTGAATAACACCTACAGGACAGGTCCCCACACAACTCCAATCATTCAGGGCTGATAAAAATGAGACTTTCAGGACAACAAGCAATAAAACTAGAGATGTTATAAATGTTATAAATCTGAATTGCAACACTCACCATGGCATCTGTTTGGGATAAAGTGCCACCATTCAACAAAAAGAGCAAATCAGTTTGCTGGTTATGTTGTGAGCAGAGGAGGGTTATTAGGTACTTTTTCTTTTTTTCAGTAATATTTTGTTCTGTTTTTAAATTGTACTTGAGAAAAGTACATTTTTTATTTGCTTACATTTACATTTATGGCACTTAGCAGATGGCCTTATCCAGAGCGACTTACAAGTATCACTGTAGTATCAAAGTATTTGTTATTCATAATTCATCCAGTTCAAATATACAGAATCTTAATTATATTTGAGCTTGATTTTCCCCTTTTAACAACATAAAATGTTGATAGGTTAATTATACAGGATGTGGCACTGAATCCAAATGCAAGTTAGAAAGGAAAAAGTTCTTGTCCTTGCTTGAGAGACTTTCTCTTAAGTGGACCTTATTTAATTTGAATGAAATACCCCTGCTGTACTATATGGCCTAGTGCAGGACCTACAAGACATGTTTTGATACTTTCACGTTTATTGTGCTTGTGAATGTTCACAAATTGAAATTCAATAAATCTCCTCAAACCGCCTGAGAACATGAAAAGGCAACTGTTCAACAGAGAAAGTAAGAGTTCATTAAACCTCAACTATCTTTAGGAAAAAAAATAAGTCTGTCAGTGACAAAGAAAGACTATTTTCTATTAGTTTCTCATTGTCATGAGCATTGGAAACTATTTCCACTACAGTGGCCTGTGAGTTAATCAGTTGGGAAATCTCTTGTGTCCTTCATTGGGCCCCTTTAAAGGGCAAACTTTAATATGCAGTAATTAATGCTGACAAGATATGTGAAATATATGGATCAAACATTTAATGAAGCTCTTTTAACTTGTTTGAAGTTCAAATGGAGAGGTATGGGAATGACCATCACCTCCTCCGAGGTTAAGCACAAGATATGCATTCTTAGCCACTCAAGGTTAGACTCTTCCTTTTATAATAAAGTATGCCACCAATTAACAATGCATCAAAAAAAAAAACAACTGGAATAAAAAATGTAGGTAATTACAATGCAACTGATTCTTTGAACTGATTAATTATTTACACAGGCACAAAAGAAAACCATCAATAATCATGACCCAGCGTCCGGGCGGTGTGGTCACACAGCCGCAAGCCTTCAGCTCGGAGATGCGATATCTCATTAGAGTGGCGATGTTAGCTGTAGGAATCCAGTCTGCTCCACATTATTTTTTACCTGCGCACTGCCCTATTGCTATTCCCACACACTGCACGCAGCTGAGACGGCCCCTTGGCCTCCCAGAGCGCCTGCCTGACCAGTGCACCCTCCACAGCTGCCCAACTCCATGCATCTCAAAGGCTAATTCCCTCCATATTTAAATAACATATTAAAGTTTCATTGCTAGCACCTGGGTGAGGCTGTGTGTCTGCCAGAGAGAGGGGGAATCTAGAGGCCAGTTATGCTTGTGGGACACAGAGAGGAGCATGTGCACGTAAACTCACACGCGCGCACACACACACACACACACACACACACACACACACACACACACACACACACACACACACACATAATTAGAGCCAAACTGGCAGCTGCATCCACAGCCTCCAGCAGCCTTACTGGGTCAGAACAAGGTCCTGTTCAAGAGATAGTTGTAGAAAGTGAGCTGTTTATATGTGAGCACACACTAATCAGAAAAAGAGAGGGAATATACAACACATCACTCACATCATATCAAAACCTCATAACTCATTGCAACTTTTTTTTTTTGCATTAAATAAAAAATAAAATTGAATGACACCCGGCTTTAACACTGGGTCAACAATTCATGAAAAGTCAACTATCAAAAATAGTCTATAAATATTGCATTATAACTCATCCCATAGGAATTTATAAGGTTCTATCTACCTTCTGCACACTTCTGAGATACTGAGCCTTAAAGTCTTTATAGTGACACTGACATGCATAGAGATACAAGCTTTCTGTTTTGTAGATAGAGTCTAAAAAGCATGCAACTTACAAATACCTCACATAGTGTTAAGACATTGTCAGAGAATGAGAATATGCAAATAATGCATTGTGATAAAAATGTCAGATCAAACCGTTTAGTCCCAAAGGGAATCATTATATTTATATTAAATACAATGAAATTAAATATCATTTATAAAGGGTTAAAGTCATATGTATGAGAGTGATAAAGGAGGTAACTTTGGTTAGTTTCTTTATTTCTCTGTTTATTTCTGTTATGTTCTGGTATCTTCATCTGAACCCTTCAAATTCCAGGATGTGTTCTTGCTCCATCTCAAAAATCAAAGATGCACCAGTTGGTGGCATGCAGACAAGAATGAATGGAAATCGCCAGCATTAACTATAAAAATTCAGGTACTAGATGGAGTACCATTATTCCAGAGAACACTGTTCCACAGCTCAGTGCTGGAGGCTTTATAGCCCTCTAATCCAGGCCTCTCATTAGGCATGGTACACACAGGTTCATGTTTATTTGGCCCAAAGAGTTGTATTCTAATGGCAGTTCTATTCTAATGGCAATTAGAGCAAGGACTAGACAAGCTGCATGTGTGTGTGTACATTTGCACATCTGAGTTAGCAATGAGTGCAACTTAAAGTAGCTAAAAGCAGTTATCAGTAGGGGTGTTACTGCTATAAATCTAGATGTTTTGGGTTTTTTTCAGTTGTATCCAGCTCCACCATAAAATTAATTAGGGGTTGTGTTTGACACAGTTCTTCCATTTAATGTCCGCATCAGTTACATGGTAAAACTGGCTTCTTTCATTTAAGTAATATTGCCAAACTACGTAAAGTACTTTCTCTTAAAGACGCTGAGAAACTGGTGCATGCCTTCATAACCTCAAGGCTGGACACAACTGCAATGACCTTCTGGCTGGTAGTTCAGGCAAATCCTTACAGAAGCTCTAATTGGTCCAAAATGCAGCTGCTACAGCCTTTGAACACATTAGTTAACTGTTAAATTCCTCATTGATTATAAAACACTGCTTCTGATAAACAAGTCACTCAATGGCTTAGCCTCACAGTATCTAAAAGACCATCTTAAACCGTACAACCCATCGCATACACTCGTTCACAAGATGCTGGCTTACTAACAATTCCTCGAATTAGAACAAACAGCACAGGGGGAAGAGTGTTCTCATAAAAAGCACCCCGACTGCTGTTACTGCTCGGGACTCAGACACACTCTCTGTCTTCAAATCTCATTTGAAAAGATTTCTCTTCACGCAGGCTTTTAGTTTACCTTTACAGACTGTTTTCCTGTAGTTGCTCTGTGCTGCACTCGGTACAGGTTTCTGTTCATTACTGCAGTTCTTACTAAAACACCTCCTTTACAGGCTTTTCACCAGATTACCTAAACTCCTAAATGTAACCACATTTTTGCTTTGATAACTTTCTCTCTCCCTTCCATGTCCTGAGCTGCCCCTGCTGCCTGGCTCCCCGTTCATGTCCGTTCGTGGTTTGGTGCTCCTACTTACTTCCCCCTCCCTAACATTTACTTATAACTTCCTAAACTTAAACCTTGTTTTTTTACCCTCCCTTTGCATCTCTTTTTCGTGTATTAAGATGCCCTGTCCTGACTGATCTACCCTGATGTCACCTGCTCCAGCCTCTCACTACCCCGTTGTCCTCACTGGCCTTCACATTGGCTCATATTAATGTATCTTAAACTCACATCAGACTCACATTCTCTCATACTCATACTCATCCGAACATGGTCTGCTCGCACTTCAGCTATAGTTCTTTGTTATTTTTTAAAAAATACTTTTGCCCCCATTCTCTTTGTTCTTTTCATGCTTTGTCTGTGCCATCCAGTGTCAACCAGAGGAGGATGGGTTCCCCTTTTGAGCCTTGGTTCCTCCCAAGAATTCTTCCTCTTAGTCTGAGGGAGCTTTTCCTTGCCACTGTCACCCACTGGCTGCTCATAAGAGACTTGGTACCAGAATTCTGTAAAGCTGCTTTGTGACAATGCCTTTGTTGTAAAAATCACTATAAAAAAAAAATTATTGATTGATAGTGTATTAAAAAAAAAACATAACTTGCTTTATTTCAAACCCACTGAGGTGATGTACAGTAAATTGACAACAAAAGGGGTCACTGCACAAATACATAGACATGACTATGTTGTTATAGTTGTAGCTCATTATCCTAAATGAATAACTCACAGTCTGTTTTTATGTATTTTTATTTTTTGAATATTATTTCCTTGTTTCAAGTTTTTTTCCCCTTCAAATCAATAACCCGCAACTACACTATGTGCAGATCAAAGAACAGAATTATTAATCTGATTTATTCTTATCTAATCCTTATCTAATCCTCTCATTGTTTCAAATGATGTGAATAAACAGTAAATATGCATTAAAATGTGCAGATGTGATCTCTAGAGCAACTAAAAGCACATCAGTACTGTATACTGCACATAAGTGCAGCACAACTAACACAAAGCATTCAATGTACACACTTATTCCTTATTTGTTATTGGATGGAGTTATTCCTGGTCAGACTGATGTAAAGTCCGTGACAGAGCAAAACCCCCTCTAGCAGGAAGAATGAAACATACAAAATAAATCAAATTAACAGGGTCCCAATATTAAAATAATAACATTTACCTCTAGAATAAATGGTTTTAGTTCCAAAATCAATACAGCGCACTCAATAATGCAAGTGCATTATTATAAAATAATAACCCACAAGAACCTGTACATTCCACAGAACATTAGAAGGACCACAAGAGGGGACTACATATTATAGGTTTCATAATTTCATATCAAATGTCATAAATTCCCATAGGAGGTAATGTGGTTACATCTCTAATGGGATTTTTTTTCTTCCACAAATACAAAAATTACATTTAAAAGAAGTCAGACATAAGCAATAATGCCATGGAAAAATCATTTACACCAGTCGAGCGGAGTCTTTTGCACATTTCTTAAGTTCCTATTAAGGAGCAGGTGAAAAATAACCTTTTATATCTGAGGTTTACATGTATGCAATGCAGCCTTGGAGGTTAATCCAACACTTAATTACCATGACTTGCAAAGAAACCTTCGTAAAGGTGTTTTCTTCCTTGAAGCAGCATACAGCACACATTTGCGGGGGGAAGAAAATCACGCATGAATAAACAGACTGGACTGCATTCACGAAAGGACTGTATAGCTGAGATGTCATACTTTTAAAGGAATGGAAATTAACACTTTTCAAGGCACAATAAATGAAAAATGATTGGATTTTTGGATGTCCTATACATCGCTTCTGTTTTGTAGACATCAGATATTAAGACCCTCGCTTAAACTGTATAACTAGAACTGGCATTAGAAAAAAAAAGGCAAGGGATGGTCAAATGTCTTTCTGCACATCATGAACATAAATATCATGTATGATAGTACTTGACTTTCAATGAGTTATTTTAGTTAATGAGTTATTTTAGTGTTGTAGAACAAAAGGCAATGGACATATTTAGCAGGGATTGTTTTTTTTTTTCATTTTGAGGGTTTTCTGAAATCAGCAGGTTCAGAATTGCACATGGGGTGAAAATATACATTCACACACATACGTCATTTAATTAATTAATTTAGTTGTGCTAAAAGTTGCAAAATGTCTTTTTTTTTTTTAATTTTCAAGTCCAAGGCAACTTCCTATTAGAGATCACGATTGACTACAGCTGGTACTGAACGTAAAAAGAAAGGCCTGTTGTTGTTTTTTTTCCAATTCCAATATTCCCCCTAAATTGTATCAGCCAAATACCCAACCCCATTAGGACTCTCCCCCTATCACAGACTATGCTCCCAACACTAGGAGGGTGAAGACAAGCCTCCTCAGATAAATGTGAAGTTAGTCGCTGCCTCTTTTTGAACTTCCACCATTGAATCACTGCTGAGCAGCCAATGCACTCAGAGGAAAGTGCCTAAACCCCAGCTCTGATGCAACAGCTAATAGACGCCTGTGCCGAGCAGCATCACTCTAGTTGTGATGTCGGGAGAGAGTATCATCTACTCACACTCTGCCTGCTGAGGGCAGTCCTATGACCCAGGACTCAAACCTCCAATTGTAGTGCTAGTGCATTAGACCCCTGAGCCACTTAGTGCCACAAAAAACCTGGGTTGAGAATTGATGGATTGACCAAAACACTCTACTAAACTAGAGTATCAGAGAAACTCTTAGAAGGATAATAGTACACTTCAGGAATGTCAGGAATGTGTCTGTAGATTCTAAGCTCATCATTCCAAGCAACTGTATGTAAGTACAACCTTTGCCGTGAGTCCAGCTGCCTGCACTCCGGTGCCATTTGTTAAGACATGAAGCCACCAATATAGTCCGTCCACATGTAAACTGTAGGAAGAATGTCAAGGCCACGTCCATAGACAGTCTGTGGTTTACTGTTGTTGGAAGTAGTTTACAGACATGGTTCACAAACTGCATACAAAGAGGCCAGATGTTGTCTACTAACCTGAATAGCAAAACTTAGAAATAGAGAAATATACAGTGTGGTCACTTAGAATGGTAGTGGGTCATCTTCGAGTGACGAGTCCCACTTTTGTCTTGGCAGAGACAACCACCGAATCCTTGAGTTGAGACAGACTGAGCCAAAATTTGTTGTCAAACATCACTCACAAGGCCTCGTGTTATGGTGTGGGGTGTATAGATTACCTTTGGTCTTCATTACAGACACTTTGACAACCCAACCTCACGTTAATGCAAGCAGTGGTCCTACCTTTTCTGAATGCTCACTCCAATTTCTGTATGCCAACAGGACAACACTTGTCCACATACTGATGCTGTCTGCAGTCTACAGCAGCGGTTCTCAGTCTGGTCCATGGGGACCCCTGGACAGCCCAAATTTTTTCTTCCAACACAATTTGCAACACATAGGAATAGAGGAGTGGAGTATATGTGTACCATCGGGAGTACACACAACCAACCACTTCTAGACAAACATATATTCATTGGAAGAAGATCACAGCACACACAGATACATTGCCAAACAGACATATATGGTAATCTATACCACACACAGACACATATAGACACACATTCACAGACAGTCATTTGTAGTAGTTTACAACACTGGTTCCCAACGTGGCCTTCAGGGATTCCCAGACAGCCCAGATTTTTAACTCCGACCCAACTTCCAACACATATCAGCAGAGAGATATATGTGGACCATCTGGGTGTCCCTGAGGACCGGTTTGAGAACTGTGTCTACAGCACAGATACACAAAAAAGTCACTTGAAGACAAATAGGTAAGCTTTGGAAGTAGTCCATACCACACACAGACACATATAGACACACAAGCATAGACGTAGTGACATAGTTTGGAAGTAGTTTACAGCAGTGGTTCTCAACACGGTCCTCGGAGACTCCTGGACAGCCCAGATATTTTACTCCAAACCAACTTAAAACACTGGAATAGATATATGTGGACCATGTGGGTTCCCTGAGGACTGGGTTGAGAACTACTGGTCTAAAGCACAAACACACACCCAAACGCAGACACACAAACAGCCACTTTAAGCTTTGGAAGTCGACTACACCAC
The DNA here is from genome assembly GCA_034509495.1 of Acestrorhynchus altus. Taxonomy (NCBI): domain Eukaryota; kingdom Metazoa; phylum Chordata; class Actinopteri; order Characiformes; family Acestrorhynchidae; genus Acestrorhynchus; species Acestrorhynchus altus. The sequence goes on along the minus strand of CM067522.1, from coordinate 14,575,045 downwards.
TTGTAAAATGCAGACACATGTAGACACACAATCAAAGTTTATGAATGAATGAATGAATGAATGAATGATGTTACACTTACATAGCACCTTTCGAAGAACCAATCAGCACTCAACACACCAGCAAGAAGCAGCAGCCAAACATACACAGCATACTCTCTACCTGAAATGACCGTCCACTTGAAGGACTGCATCAAGCATTAGGCATTCACCCAGGACAGAGTGCCAATCTGTATCTGGGCATACAGACATTCACTCAGTCACACACACCAAGGTAATTTAGAAGTGGCCATTTCACCTGATATCCATGTTTTTGGACTGTGGGAGGAAACCCACACAGACACAAAGAGAACATGGAAACGCCACCTAGATATTGCCTTGAACCCAAGACCCCAGTGCCAAGAGGTGAATGTGCTCTTCACCAAGCCAGCATGCACATATAGACATACTAGAGAACATGCAAATACATACAGACACATATCAAAGTTAATTTATACAGAGCTTTTAACAACATGGACAGCTTTACAGAAATCCAAGTCCAAGCTTTTTTGAGCAAGCCAGCGGACAACAGTGGCAAGAAAAACTGGGAGGATGAAACCTTGGGTGGAACCAAGGCACAAAAACAGATCATCACCCTCCTTTGTTTGAGACAAGATAGCACAGACATAAAGCACAAAAAAAAAAAAAACAGACAGTCAATCGTAGACACGCGGACAAGGTCTGGAAGTAGTCTACAGCAGAAATCACAACCCAGTCCTCAGGGACCCCTGGACAGCCCAGATATTTTCCTCCAACCCAACTTGCTACACACAGGAGTAGATATATGTGGACCATCTTGGGGTCCCTGAGGACTAGTGTGAGATCTAGTGGTCTACCACACACTTACACACCTTAACAGTCACCATGCACACATTCACAACCCTAGAAAAATAAAACAGTGATGCTAAAAAAAAATAACAAACAGCACCTCAGCGTGTTAAAGCATGACCACAGTCTTCACACATGCAGGGATTGCTTTCAAAGATGATGATGCTTGCTTGTCAAAAAGACAAAAAAGGAAAAAAGGGAAAGGAGGAGGGTAGTCTTTCTAAGATGCAGCATGATAAGAAGAAACATGCTGATGTTTTGTTTTCGTGTTGTCATCACAACAAAGCAGCCATATAAATAAGGTATTTAGGAGGGAGTTTGCTGTAACGTCCCTGTAGCATGCTCATTCTATCCCCCTCTGTATGTGCTGCCAACCACCCAATCCGTTCGGTTGGAGGCGTCTGTTTAGATCTGGGCCTTTTAATGCTGAGTGTTGCTGCGCTCTGTGTAGTGGCACTACAAATGCAGGGTTGGCTGTAAACTTTTCCCCCCCGCAGGAGAGCACGTTGTTGGGATAGCTCCACTCTGGGGAATCCACGACTCAGCGAGGATCTGAGGACGCGTCTGCCTCATTCTCCTTCAACTGCAAACAAAGCCCTCTCGCAGCCCATTTCACTTAGTCATTTTTGCAGGAGTGTGTATATGTTTGTGAGTGTGTTTGCACAAGTGTTTGTGGTGTGAGTTGTGCCTGAAAGAGAGGCCAAATATCAGAATCTTTATTTTGGACCTTTTTTTGATCAGGCAAGTCTCAGAACCCCTCATGTGCCCTCTATGACCCTTAGAGGGGTGGCCTTCTTTTGCTTGGACCCCTAACTAAAAGCACGCCATTGTTTTTCATCCCAGTGCCATCCCCCCCCTCCGTTGTCTGCTGATGTGGCGGATTGCGTTGGAGACTTCCCTCTGTCATATCCTCACTCCTCATCTTATACATAAAATATCAAACATCTGAGGGACAATCCTACGACCTCTGCTGCCCTTTACTTCTCTCTCTCTCACACACAAACGCACACACATCCTCGTATTCTCAGAAAGCCCCAGCCTCAGTTCACCTCCCCCACTGCATACGTGCCTTGATTTATTTCCACCAGCCCTCCACCGTACGGCGATGTATTTGCGACATCTGGCGGTGCTCACTATATCCTTAGCTACGGAAACGTGAAAGGAAGGCACGGCGGAGAGTGAAAGAGAGCCAGCACCGTGGCCAAGCGACAGACGACGACATCAGCGGGGCAAAGTTTGCGCGCCTTAAGCCACAAGCTCTCCGAATTCTGTCCCAAAAGGCTTGGGTACCCCCTAGTGGGCGAACAAAGGCAGCCGTACTTGTCTGTCTAAGATGCGAGGGGACGACGACAAAACAGCCATGAATCCATAGGGTCCAGAGGTCATCCTTCTTGAGATGTGGTGACATCATAACAATGGGACACTTCTACAGCCTTAGAAACGCAAGCTGATCCATTCTGTGCTGGGCGTAAAAAGGAGCATGCCTCCGAGTTCCCACACATTCAGCTCGGGGAAAAGACAGAGAGTGAGCGGGCAAGCTATGAAATCAGCCGAGAGAGAGAGGGAGAGAGAGAGAGAGAGGGAGAGAGGCAAAGAGACAGAGAGAGATAAAGACAGAGAGCAAAAGAAGAGAGAGCAGAGGGAGGGTGTCTGGACAGTAGCAAGCGAATGTAAAGGCCTCTCTCCAGCCTTTCTCTCCCTTTTTCAAAGCATCTATAAAAGAAGATGGCTTAATTCACCCTCATTATCTACCCTGAGAGCTTCTCTCCCCCACTCTTTCTCCGTCTCGCCACATATAACACATCATATGTGTGTGTTCTTCCTTACAACAAAGCGCAATCATTAAACTGTTGGTTTATTTTCTCTTTGATACTGCTTTATTCCAAATTACGCGGATGCCAGACATATGAAAGTGACTCAGAAAGGAAAAGGGTACATTTACTAGACACATAAACATTCCATGCTATGCATGCTGCTCATCAAAATTAATAGACATTGATTGATGACATTTATTGCATAATTAGTGAAACGAGAGCAGATAATTGGCAATTATTAGAAAATTAGCAGCAAAACACTCCATAAGCATATAGAGGAAAACTATCCGAATGCAGACAGAGTTTTTAACTGCGCACATATCACCTGAACCCTGAACTACATACATCTCGGCAGCTTTATTTGCGAGTGCAACAATGGTGCAATTCACAAGTGCGTTACATAAGCAGTGAAGCTATAATGAGATCATATATTCATACTGAGAGTGTTAATTAGTCTGTCTGCTCGAGGTTGAGGGAGCCAGGCCAGGGATTCCACCACCTTGGCTCATTGTTTTTCTAATCCTGTCCTCGCATTCATAATTCACCACATCGTAGCTAACGTGCTTTTGCATCTTTTTTTTGTCTTTGTTTCGTCTGTTTACAGAGGTTCCATCATGGTCGTGATGAATTTGAGATTGAATGAAAGTCTCCCTTTCCTATTTTTTTTTTTTTTTTTTTTGCTTTTGCCGGCGGGATTCAGCTGCCAGCCATTTTGACAGCTTCATCTGTGACGGCAGTCTTTGATCGCTCCTGTCACTGATATCCAACGCCATTGAAAGGCAGAATTTGAAAGGAGGGGGGAAAATAAGCGACGTTCACTTGCAACTAAGCTGGTCCGCTTTATTAGGCGTCTGCTTTAAACAAGCGCTTCGCTCTCTTCTTCTGTGGTGACGTGGTCGTCCCCTGAGGGTGGCTGCGTTTGAAAACTGAGAGGCAGAGTGAACGCAAAAATAACAGCAAATTTCAGGATTGTGTTAAAGATGGAAGAATTACACAATATTTCGAGATGCATGAGTGTACATGACTGTAACATGGAGGAGACAAATGGCATTGCTGACTCACCAAAATCAAACACCTTTTTCTGTCTTAGGTGGACTTAATTTAACACAAGTCACACTTAATTTTTACCCGTTTTCTAAGATGTTGGTACTGGATGATATGAGCTCAAATCACATCACAATTCATTGAACATTTTTCCTCAATTACAATAATTGAAGGATTATTTAAATGAGTAATGGATATGATTTTTCTTTGGTATGAGCTGCTCGAGTCGGTTTGCTGGCTCAGTGTTTGAATTCTCTTCTATGCTGTTTCTACGTCACAGTCTGGACGGGGTGCACTCACATCACTACACATATGGTAGTATGTTTTTAATTATTCAGTACATAAACACACAGAATTAACGTTTTTTCGTTTAAGAAAAAGTTCTGAATATCAGTTTGGATTCATTTTCAATTAAGAGAATATCCATTTTTGATCTAGACAGCAATTGAAGGCCCATCAATTCTAGGCATAACAATGGCTGTAGGTCTGCACTGAACATAACATAATGCATAGAAACAAAGTTTTTGTGAATTCTGCTGATAAAGTCTTTGGCTTCTGGAATCTCTCATTTGCTTCTGCTTCATTCTTTTGCTTCTGAGTTTTGACACCGTTTTCATGGGTGGCTGGGTCTTAGAAGAAGGCATTCACCTTGAATCTCTTTGGACTGAAAGGTACCTTAAAACCTTTCCTCAGCCCTAGCCATGCCCACCGCACCAACTTTAAGCATTCTTCCAAACATGGTGGAAAAGCAGTTTCAAGCGCATAGCAGCCTTCTTAAGACCCTCCCACCTGTGAAAACTGTGAAAAAATGTTGAAGAAGATAATGAGTGATTCCAGAAGCAAAAGACTATCAAAATCTCAAAAATGTAAAGCAAAGCCTGGCAAAACCCAAACAAAAATAAGTATCAAATTATTCCACAAACTAAAAAAGTAACCAAGTATGTCTTAAATATAGTTTTTCAGTTTTGCATTTACAACATATCTTTGAATAATGTATTATTTTGTGTAGAACATTTGGCACAAAATGAACTCTATACATGGAGGCTAACATATTTGCAATCAATCCTAAAGGGGGGGGGGTGACTGTATGACGCATATATGACAGAAGGCAGGTCGTGGGTTGAAGCATGTTGGTAATATCTCTCACTGGGAGAAGTAGAGCTCTGGCAGATAGAGCACTTGCTGCTTGTGGAAGCAGGCAGGAATAAATACACAGCAAGTGAACTGCAGATATGTGACTTAAACACGAACCTGTAGAACCTTAAACCTGGCTTATTAAATCACGCTCTCTTGATATCAGCATGTTTTATTAATTGGAATGACGTAACAACATAACTCTAGCTGCAAGAACGCTTATAACACAATCTGACACCATGTCATAGTGATCATTCTTCAAACGAACCACACCAGAATGCGTAGAAATGGACCTGCACCATCCTCGCACCATGATTTAATCAAACCAAGTCTAGCAATATTACAAAGGTACTGATCCCAAACTGAAGTTGGTAGAGACTGACCAAAAAGTATAGCAAGGTACTGCAATGTAATGCTAACAGATCATGTCTAGAACATTGGGTTGTATCTCGTATCTTAGGTTGTCTATAACAAGTAAACTTGAAGGAGGCCTTTGCCTTTGCTCGTGCCCTCTCCTGGTTCCTGCTGTTTGGAGGTTGAAGCTCGCCGCTGGGGCTAGTTATCTGAGGATGCTGGGGCTTGCTGGCAGGGCAAGAAGGAAACGGCAGGCATTCTGACCTCTCTTGAAGAAGGAGGGGGCAAGCGGCCGCCGGCACGGTGCCAGCAGGTGGTAGGTCTTCCAAGAAAACAGAGGGAAAGCAAGACAGAGAGAGTCTTCAAATAAGCTGTCAGTACAACATCCAAGCAAGCTGCTTGACATTTAATGCCAGACCAGAGAATGCAATACATTCTGAGCTGGCTGAGTTTGAGAAACAGACAGGTTCAGCTCAATGACTGATTGCCTGGAACAGCATCAGGTCAGTGTTGGGGAAGCAGTGATGCCCCCTACCCCACCACCCCTCAGTCCCACTTTCTGATTATATCTGCTCCCCTCCGGCAAGAGCACCCAAGTTCAAGAGGAGCAAGAGACGGATGAGGTGATTGGAGAGAAACAGCGAGAGAGAGAGAGAGAGAGAGAGAGAGAGAGAGAGAGAGATAAAGAAGAGGAGTTCGAGAGCCTGACAAGAAGCATCTTTCATTCCCAATGGCCTTTCATATCATTGTCATAGTGCATTGCACAAATTGTGCCATCGCCCAGGCACAACAGCAGATGCCAGCTGACGGCTCATACCACTGACGGCAGAGGTGGAAATGGCATCTCATAATAAAATAAGTACATCAGAGAGAGTCGCTCCCAGCTAAGCTGGTCATGGATTCAAAGGCACAATCAGGTTCACTAAATGTCTTGGCGGGGCAAATTCAATCCAGCAGCCCACGTTTAAGTCATGACAAAGCAGAGATAGGGAGAAAACAAAGATGTCCGAGAAAAGATAGAGAGAAAGAGTGCACAAGAGAGAAGAAAAAAGAAAAAAATCAATTGCAGAGACTTCAATCCAACTCTGAAGACGAATTCAATGTGCAGCTTTAATGCTTTTCTTTCTTGTCTTTTCTTTGTGTTCTGTCAAAAACAACTTGGACGAACATAGCAGCCTGTCACATCAAGGCAATCCTCAAGAACGCACAGAAGAAAATGTTCTACAGTCGCTCTGCACTGGGAACACACCTTCCATCTTAGTCATGGATTGAATAGAAAGGAAATCGTTTAAGAGGTCTGGGTTCTCATTTAAATCACTTACAGTGTCCCAAAAGGTATTTATGGGGGACATACATTAAATTAGGAACAAAATTGTGGCACCCAGAAGGTAACACAAGAAATGAACACAATGACAAAAGAGTACGGTTTCACTTTCATCGAACTTGTACTTTAAACAGCTGTCAAATGTATTAAAGTTCAAGAGGTTGATCTTATTTTGTAACAACGTTCCCTCTGTCTTTCTTTCTTCCTTGCATAATCTTCTCTTCTACACACACACGCACACACATACACAAACGCAGACACCCACACACACATACAAACACTCCGTGAACCTATTCAAAGCCGAAGCAGCGAAGGGCAGATGTTGGTGACAGACCTTCTCCTCAGCAGCTATGACTGAGCAACCTTCATCTCCCTCCCTGTCCTTCTGCAGTGGCCCTGATCTGCACACATCCCCTGCATGCCAATGAAGGGCCCTGGTGGCCCAAGAGGCTGGCTGACCATCTGCCCAGGGGCCAGAGTGCCATTGCGCCTTCCGTAGCCCTCCACACCCTGGGGGATCTGTTCGAGTGTCCTGAAAGGACACCTCAGCTTCTCATTGAGATTTCATGCCTTTGGGTGACTGTGACAGGAAGGTGTGATCAAAGCCGGCTGGGTCATGTTTGATGAGCATGAGGACGGGATTTGGAGATAGGCATTCTTGACATCATGTACTGCAATGTCTAAAGTACACTCTTGAAAGTCAGGGTGCAATAGGTTTTTCAGGGAATCAAAAGTTTCTGATTCTTCTACAGCATCACTGCATAGAATCTCCAGAGGCAAACTTCTGTTGATGTTGCACATTGGAACGTCTGGGGTGGTTAAACAGAAGTATGATACAGCAATGCAGCATGAATCATACAATGTGGTGCTGCTAATAAAGTTTCAAATCCCTTAACCAGCAGTTATTACTCCATGAGCAGAAGGCACGATGAAAGAGATACAGAGCTTTCCCAGAGTACATGATTTGATGTTAACTTAACACTGTAATGAGTGCTTAGGGGGTTTTGCTGTGCTGTCTTCTGCTCATGCATATCCATCCATTGCTTACTGGGTTTGCAAAGGAAGTTTATTAGGTAAGAAAGATGCTGTAGTGCATTTCTAAAGCTAAGTTCACTCAGCAGGTCAAAGTGGCCTAAACTCAATCTGGTCACCATTTTTTGTTCTATGTGACCCATCTGTGTGGCGGAATAGAGTCAGATTTGAGCCACTTACTGATACATATCCAATAGACAGCAATGCAACTCCCTGCAAAACTCCACTCAAAATTTCTCATAACTGTGCACTGAGCAGAAGGGAAAAATGGATGAGAAGAAAAATTCATATCAGAACTGCTCCATGTTTGGAGCAGCACAAGCACAGGAGGACGTGGCTGTAGGGTCCAAAGAGAATAAAAACCAAAAAAAGTGGGCATGGCCAAATAACGTACCCTTTTTACAGCAAACTGGAATGAATTCTCAGGGATAAGCCCGGCTGTCAGCCACTGAAAATCCATGACTGCTCCTGGAATGCTGGCTAAGATTTACTCCAATGTTCCCCCCAATTTGTAAGTGCCAATTAGCCAACTCTGTTCGGACTCTCCCCCCATCACATACTATGTATCCCAACACTAAGAGGTTGAAAACAGCTGTTTATATATCCCATCAGTTTCACATACAAACAATGGCATACATAGGGTCTCTTGACCGTATGGTACCATTCTACAGGGTTACAACTCCGATAACAAAAGTAAAATAGCTGATGTTTCCATTATAGCCACACAAAACTGTGACACTATAACTATGGTGTTAAATGTTACTGTAACCCTTTACAAACTACTTGCTTCTTCATTAAAAGGCACTGCGACTTGTAAACCAGACAAGAAGGTATTTTGCAATGGATGATTGTGCATTAGCTCATTGTCACTGCCACTGCACCTCGGACCTGAATTGCAATTCTGCTCATACAGTTCCATCCTACATTCTAACCACTCTGACTGCCTCTGCAGATATAACCAGATTCTCTCTTTCCCCGCAGTCTAGCGCAAAGCTCCACTTTCCATCTCTATCGTCTTGTCAGAGCATGTTCGCTGGAGCACCAGATGAATGCTGACAGGCAGGAATCCTTCTAATTATGTGCTCCTGGCCCTGGATGCAAATGGCTGGGCGCTCACAGAGCTGCACAGTGACTGGCAGCGCGGTGACACCAGGGGCCCACAGCGTCGAGGCCTGTCAGTGGCCCCCCGCTCGATCCGGGGACAAGAGAGCACCTCACCCAGCTGCCACGGTGGCTTTGTCAATCACGGGACGGCCACAGCAAAGGAGGACATATTAGAACCTCCACCACGGCCCTGCCGGAGCTCATTTGGTGGGCTGTAAATTAGGTTGGTAGATTACGGCGAATAATGGAGCATCATTGACAGAGATGGCTGGGATCGACAGCGATCAGGCTTTCAAAGTCTTTACTGAGGACTCTGTCGCGAAAAAAGTGCAGCTGAATTAGCTGTTAGGTAATTAGCGATCTTTACTGTCAGTGTAACTGTTAACTGCTCGGAGTAAAGCACATCACATAATGAATCCTGTCAGATGATCAAGCGGACTGTCTGATTCTTTCCGTCTGTAAACCACAGTCCTCATTCTGAACTGATGTGTGGCTGCTCCCGTGTTGCAGGAAGCTCTTAATCGATCACTGACAGAAGAAGCAGGAAGAGCAGAAACAGCTAATGAAAGACATAAAAGGGGTTTGAGTGTAGTGGGCTAAAAGCAGACCAGGGAGGAACATGGCGGCAGAGCTGCTTGACAGTTGACTCTGTTGGATGTGACTTTCACAGTCTGCTGGCAGTTTGTGTGGAAGCCATCACATCTGTGACTCAGAGTTTGATTAATGAGCCTTTCAGCCCGCCTCTGCTGTGTGAGGTGGGGCCGCGGCCTTCTCTTAGGCTTCACTGATTCACCACCCGCACGCACGCACACACACAGACACACACACACACACACACAAACACAAATGGGCTAGGAAAAAATAAATAAATAAATAGATAAATAATTGCAGCTTATTCTTATGCTAAGAGTACATGAAATATATATATATATATATGTGTGTGTGTGTGTGTGTGTGTGTGTGTGTGTGTGTGTGTGTGTGTGTGTGTGTGTGTGTGTGTGTCTGTGTGTGTGAATGCATGAGACAGTTGCATTAATGTTTGCGTAGAGTTTCAAAACATTTTTAAGATGAAATACATTTCACTGGGTATTTAAAAATGAATTTGATGAACTAATCAATTGGCCTTTATAAACATTGCCTTTTTAAATCTCCTCTGTAATTGAAAGTTCACCAACAGTAGTTCTTGGGCTCCTTGGGGAATGTCTGAGTGCTACCTCAGTGTTTGTGCTGTTTTTGTTGCATCTAAAGTATGAAGTGTGAAGTGAGAAAGACATATACTGGATTTTAAACAGCATATGCTAACAAGCACATCATTTCATCAGTAAGAAGCCAGTTTTCAGTATTATTTGGCACATTTTGGTCTGATTGTGACTGAAGTTCTGTTCTGACTTCATCAATCCACAGCACTTGTTTCCAAAGCTCCTCTGGTCCTTTCCATAGAACACATCAACACTGTGCTTTATGACAAGGTCACAGTTAATGATTCCTTCTCATGACTCCTTGAAGAGGATCACATTTGTGCAAGCAAGGCTGCACAATGGAACAGTGCAACACCACTCCTGACATTTATAAAGCTTGGAGATTTAATACTGCTGACAGTTCGAACTAATGGCAGAGGGATTGATCAGCTATATATTGGTGTTGGCAGATTTTTTGTTGAAATATGCATTTGGTCAATAATTTGAGCAGGTCGGGTCATACAGTATGAATCATATTTTACAAGTTGCTGCAGCTCTGGAAAGGACACTCAAATTCCTCATTCAACCACTAGACCTCACTCATGGCTGTGGAATCCCATTAAAGGCAGCACTGAAGTTCTCACTTCATACGCGCATAAAATGTCGGCAGCTCTTTACCTTAACTTACTATAATTCACATATTTGTAAAAGGTGTAGAACTAACATGTCTTGTTTAAGAAGCAGAGCAAAGACTTGACACCACAGACTGGATGCCCCACTCGAGAGTACACCCAGCCCACTATACAGAGAGTGTATGTCATTTGGCCAAGGATGCCCAAACTTTCACAACTGCATATATATATATATATATATATATCCTCAATGGCAGGCTATGCTATGTCAGCTTTCAAACATGAAAATTGAAATTCTCTTCTGCAAAGAAAGAACCGAGGTGATGCGTTGACAAGCAGAGTATTTGCTTTTCCCCTAACACAGCAAAACACACCAGCCTCCTCAACCTTGACAGCTCTGTTCACCCCTGCACCACAAAACGCTTCAAATACACAAGGACGGGAAAAAACTCAAGACAAACAGACTACAATCTTGCAAAAAGTGAAAAGGTGGGGCAATAACAACCCCCCCCCATACACTCACAAAAGAAATTCACAAATTCTGCAAATTTCTGCCTCTAACTGAACTGACCAGCATCTATGGACAAAGACCCACCATTTTGACACATTTGTTTTATTTCATTCCCTGGGAAAGGAAAGCTTACCATATGGCCATCATTTGGAACAGATGGCATTTGCCCAATGGTGAAGCACACCGCCTATCACTGCAATTTAAAGCACTCCATTTCAGACCTAGCATCAACTGCCATTCACTCAGCAGTTATTTGCCTGGGCCATCATTACGGCTCACAGAGTCAAAACAGTGCACGGTGTGAACGTAGACCCAGGACACCCACCTGAGAACCTAAACTCAAGCGGGGAAAACAACCTAAACTGACCTAAAGACACTGCGGGTGATGTGGCATTGTAGTTGGACTAATAGGACTGGAAAATCCAAAGAACTATTTTCCACAACAATGTTTCTGATGAGACAATCCTGGGTACGGAAGTATATTTCTGCCAAGTATAATTAAAATAAAAGTCTTCAGCACGTCGTTTTACGAGATACTATATCTTAATTAATTACATCATCTTTTTCATTTTTTTACGTTTTTTCAAACTGTATCCCTAATTTTTTCACCGCTTTCAGTGCCTATTTTCATTAACTGTATCTGCCCATATGGGCGGGTTGGGAATTTTGTAACTAAATGCAGTTTGTAGACTGTAGTTTATTCCCTGTTGCACTGCAAATTAGAAAATGTCATTTTAGTGATTTTAGGATGCTGTTTATGTGCAAGGGATGGGGCTGAAAGACCCACAGCACTGACATTTAATAAAAACAACATCAGAAACTGTCTCCTAATTATGAAATGTATGTCGTATACATACATACAGACCAATGTGCTCAAAGGGCAATTTGTTATCCATATTTAACCCATTAACACACGTAGACACTAGTGAATTCATGCACTAGGGGTCTGTGAAGCAGCTGGGCCCTGTGGATTTGTCCTGATAGTACAGGGAATCGAAACTGGACATAAGGCTGGTTCCCTAACCACCAGGCCACGGCTGCCCTGGTATGTCATGTTTATGACATAATATCTCACAATAACAAGATACTTTCTGACAATATCTAATCAAAATTACATGCTCCATAACTCCATATATCTAACAAATTACAAACTCTTTCTCAAGATGATGATACAATTATAAAGAATCTCTCTAAACAATGCCAGGAAATCTTCCAAAAAGCTATGAATTATTAGGAAATCTGCCAATGGAAAACTTGGGAATTATTTTCTAAAATTCTAAAATCTCAAACTCTTGAGGACTCTTTCCAGTACTGAGAATTCTCTTCTGATAGGGAAGGAACAGCTGCATTCCAATTCCAGGACTATCCAAAAGAGGCAAAAACTCTGGAACAATGTAACTCCAGAGTTAAAGTAAAGAAGCAATATTTCATACAGCAATTGTCATGGCTGATATTTGGGGGGAAGGGTGACAAAATGTGCATTTGATTTTTGGTCAAACCACGCTATATATGTATTGGAACACCTACTCATTCATTGTTTCTTCAGAAATCAAGGGTATATCCTGCTTTTTTTGGAGTAACTGTCTCTACTGTCCAGAGAAGGCTTTGCTTTTGCAGCATTGCTCTGCGGATTTGATTGTGTTCAGCAACAAGAACATTAGTGAATAACTGCCCACCTAAACCCAAAATGCGTGAGCACATACACATGGACAGTGAACCCATGTGCCCAGAGTAGTGGCTACAATGTCCAGGGAGCAGAGGGCATTAGAGCCTCGCACAGGGGTCCAACAGTGTCATATTGATGAACCCAGGTATCTGACCCACAACCCTGTCATTGAGACACCACTTAGCCACAACTGCCCCAGACAAGCACTGTGTGCATTTGCACATCAGTACCAGCAAAGGGATTAATGAATGTATTCATTAGAAGGGGTGTCAGGTTTGCTGGCCATCAGTGTCCAGAGTCCAAGAGAGCAAAACTGGCCAGGCTCTCTTTGGATGGGAACATTGGCACTTTCTCCCCACATCACACCCAAGGGGGAAATTTGAAATTTAAAGAAGGTAAAGTGCATCACTGTTAGAGGTTGATTGAGGCTAGACCTAAAACGTCTCCAAACCTCCGACAAGCCACAATAGTTTCTACATTCAGTGCTCTACCCATTGGAAAAGAACTGATTTGGGGTCCAGGAGATGTGTTTAAGGCGGTGGGTTTCATCCTGATATAAAATAAGTGATATAAAAAAGTTTGGCACCACAGCCTGGAACTATAGTAGGAAGGAACTATAAAGCTTCTTTACAGATAATGCAGACACCAAATTCAAACACCTCATGCTAACACAGATATTTGACAAAAGTCATAAACTGTCTACTGCGTTTAATCCTTTCACCACTGATGTCCATAACTCTGGCTAATGTGCGTGGGTCATGCCTGAGTCTGGGAATTTGCTTCCTTCTTTCCCTCTCCCAGTGTCAGGTGCGAGTCTGGGGAGACAGAGGCTCCATTAATCAGCCCGGTTCTGCTGAAAAGCTCCATTTGAGAATGATTTATGACACCGCCGGCAGAGACGGCCAAATGACAGGTGACAAAGAAGGACACCCACACCTGTGTAAATCTGCTCCCTCTCTCCCTCTCTCCCTCTCCTTCCATCTGGCTGTGTGTGGCAGTTGGACTGGCACTGAAAGTTTCTCTGAATTAATGAAGTCATCCACTGCAGAGCTTAACAACTTACACTGTAAAAGTCCACAAGCGTCTGCCCCCCTACACTCCACAGCTTACAGTTACGGTGGGATATAAGGTCAGTGCTTAGACGTTACTGAGAGAGCTGAAGTAGGACTGGCAGATAAAGTAAGTATTTTAAGAGGGAGAGAAACGGGAAGGGAGAGAGAGAAAGTGTGTGCGAGAAAAATAGAGTCAGAGAAAGAAAGAATGAGGGAGATACCAAGAAACTATACAAAGAAACACTGAGTTTTAGGAAATAGAGTCCACAGTCCACTCACAGGGTTATGATGAAAATGCACTCATTATCAAAAAATGATTTATGCTGAGAAGAAATCAACTGACTGTGATGCACAACTGGAATAGTGTTGACCCACACTGTTACAGAGTCACTGAGAATGGCAGCGGGTCATCCTCAGAGAGAAGGTCAACTTTTGAGATGACCACTGAATCCATATGTGGAGGCACCGTGGTCAGTGCCAAGATCAGCAGTTTGTTGACACGTGTCATGGTGCGGGGTGCAATTTCATATGATCACCTTTGGTCTTCATTCCAGACACACTGACAACTCAAGGTTATGTTAATGAGGTCCTGCAACCAACACTTCAGTGCACAATTCCAACAGGAACCGGTTCACATACCGCTGTCATCTCCAAAGCTTGCCTTGAAGACACAGATACTATTGCCAGACCCTTCCCCAAAAGAGAGACGGCGAGAACAAGTGAGTGAGAGAAAGAGAGAGAGAGATGAATAGAAGTTTAGATATAAAGAGTGAAATAGTGAAATGGGAAAAGAGAGCAAAGGCAGAACAGGAAAAAGAAAAACACAAAATGAAAGTGAGAATAAGAGAGAATGTGAGAGAGAGAGCCAGCACAATGGTATATTATGGTATATTACGGTATATGTTGCCTCTCTGGTGATGCTGGCAGGGTGTGTGGGGAGCAATGTTTCATAAACTGAGTCTTTTAGAGTGTGGACTGAAATGAAAGCGTCAGAAATAGACGCAGACTGGGACATCAGTCTACAGACCTGTGTCTAATACCCCTCACTCACTCCACTCATACAAATCGTATGCGCAATCTACGTACGTCCAAAGCCCAATGAGAAAGCTTCACTGAGGCTCCTTGACATTCTTCATAGAGCACTGCCTCATAAGAGGCAGGGATGCAATAACAAATTACGCAAGATGGAGTGGCACAAAATTTGGTTTGATATGCACTTAATATGTGTCTGAATTAACAATGTTTCCTAAGGCTGCAGCTAATCTGACTAACAGTGCTGGGCTTGTGAAGAAATAGCAAACAGATAAGAAGGGCTTCTTCAGGCCTGTCTCAACTTTGATCCCCGGTGATGCTACAGCCATCTGTGGTTGGGGGTCTAAGACAGTAAAATTGGCCTTGCTCTCTCTGGGTGGTAAGGATGGCCCTCTCTCTCCTCATACCTGTGTGATGCTTTTGAGCAGGAAGGTCTGTTAAATGACCGACTCCATAAACAGAAGTTCTAAACCATGAGGTCATGCTTAATGTATTTTGCAGGAAGCATGTGCTAGCACTCACCCTCCCAGCTTGGTGGTACTAGTTAGGCACACAGTTGGGAAGACCTAACTAGTGTGTGGGAGTGGCTGGGATTAAATGACTGCGGGAATAAGCAAAAAGGTGGAACATTTTGAACAAAACAACAAGCACTGCAAGCACTTAATGTGGCCACTTTGCTTCTGCTGCTCCTTTTCACAACCGATAAGGTTAGATTGGTGTGTCCAGACACCACAAACCTATCTGCATGGGTTGGTGTTATAATGAGTTGTTGTAGGCATCAATGACTACATGGCAATGTTGGCTATGTAAACTTTGGAGCTCTTCTTCTTCCCACACTTCCATTACTCTGGATTTGACTCGACTTCTGTTTATTGTGCAAGTAATGGAGAAGACACAGGATGCCAGAAACATCTGAAGACATCCAGATTTATTCACATTTCAAGCATACTAATGTGATTTGGAAATGATTTTTTTTCTGTCCACACTATCATCAAATAATCTAGATTTGCCAAAATTTGGGTTTGTCTCTACTGTTCAAAGATGACTTTCTACAAGGTTTTGGAGCATTGATGTGAGGATTTGACTCAAATCAGCCACAAGAACATTAGTGAGGTCAGGATGTTGGATGATCACCTTACAAACTCATCCCCGACTTCCCAACTCATCCCAAAAGTACTGGTTTGAGCACCACCATTCCAGCAAACACAGGACCACTGGTCCACAGCTCTATCCCATACCTTCCGTTAAGCATAGTGGTCAGTAGGCTTGAGGGTCCTATTCTATTCTAGTACTTCTCTACAGGGCCTACACACTGTATATGCATTTGCACATCTATGTCAGCAATGCGAGCAACTTAAAGTAAATGAAAGCAATGCATTCATTGGACGGGGTGTCCATAAACCTGTGGACATATAATGTAGCACCCGAAGACTGAACACATTTCAGTGTTCTACATCGCACTCGGGCAGAATGTGTCCTTCTTGTGCCTGTAACTGCAGAAAACGACTTAGTACATCTGGCCCTCACTCTTCATTCACTCGCACATAATCCCACTTCATTCATTACATGCCATAAAACTACTCCCCATGAACAAAGAGACCTGTAATGAGCCAATCCACAAAAGCCCTGGACTCCTTTTCGGCAAGAGATTAGACCGTATTATATAATATTTACTTCTTCTCTCCCTCTCCCTCTTCTCTTCCCTACTTGATCATCCCTCTCTCTTGCATTCTCTTTTCTCCCCAGCCCTCTCCCTGGCTCTCTCTCCCTCTCTCTCTCGGGAGGCCATGCCAGTCTGCACTCAAAGTTCAGGTTCCTTCATGAATAATCCGGCGGTAATGCCTGTGAGACAGAGCCGAGTGACAGTATCTGTTTTAAACACATGTGCAACAAAGCAGCACAAGGGCGAGCAGGATGGAACACACTCACACGTGTGCGCACACACACTCACTCACACACACGCCACCCTTATTAGGAACACCGTCCTTGGCAGACAAGCCGCTTGCCCTTTGTTGGAAAGTGCGTGTAAAACTGAGGGCAGCCTGAAATGGAGCTCATGTGGCTGTTAGACAAGGTGCAAGGGGCCCTTATGGCAGCCTGATAGTCTTCAGCATGACAGCTCAGAATTGAGGTCTGGAGAGAGGGCCGAGACACTGCCGCCCATGGAGTCACCCCAATGCATAAATATTTATACCTTCAACAAGCTGAAGAGAGGAAGAGGAGGAAGAGGAAGACACTGCAACCTCGGGTGACTCGGGCCACCAGCGACAGTAAATTACTTTACCACCAGGCTGTATAATTCACAGCCTACAGGCAGGTAAGGGCTGCACTGCACATACACAACACATACATTTCAAAGGTGGTAGACATGTAGGACTGCACACCGGGGCTTCAAATGACTAGTCAACAAAGCTGATGAGTTGTTAAACGTGATGCATATTTAAGAAGCCTCTAAAATCCTAATATGTTCTGACAAATTGCAATACACCAAAGAAATATAGGGGGCAGTGTGGCTTCTTTGTTTCACTGAAGGATTTTATTAAAAATTGACCATATCTGCTTGGAACGAAAGAGGTGTTGTAAATTTGCAAGGAAAGTTGAAACAACAGAAAGCAGAATGATTAGACAGGTTGAGTAACCTAAAAATGGCAGATACTTTTATCAGTATCAGTAAATACTGTTAGTTTCAGCTTAATCATCAGATATGTATAACACTGCGGTACAATATTAACATATACACCTAATAAATGGTTCCTAAAGGGATTCCTGGGCAAAGGGTAAAGGGGTTAAGTAAGAACACAAGCTGGAGTTGATGCAGTTACTGTGAAAGCTCATCTACGAACAGCCGACACACTTCCAGGAAATAGATCTTGGTCTAGATTACTGCCAGCAAAGTGGAACATTTTTACAATGATTTGGTTTCACAGTTGTGTTTTATGATGCAAAGCATCTCATAGACTTACCTGAATGCCTGGCTCACTGACTGACTCACTCACTCAATGAAGGGGTGTTAATAGTACTCAAATATCTTTCTGTGGTTTGAATCAAGGATGTTGTTCATCATTGTTCGGTATTGAGGGAAATAAACAACCCAGAATATTTGTATGATGATTTGTAAAAAAAAAAACAGAGAGAAGCATCCTGCACCTGCTTCATTGGAGACCCAGTTCTGTGACCTGGACACAACAGAGCGTGGACATATCACAGCAGGCAAGGAACAATGACTCTGGGGGCATCTTTTTTCAGTGTTCAGTTTTGCAGATGAGAAAGTTGCAGGAGTATATTCATCTCTGATACAAAAACCGAAGAGTGTTCCATGTTTAAGTGGACTTTCAAGGCTACAGGTAAAGTTCACACTTCATCACTACAAGAGCAAGAAGAGAGAAGGATGAACATACTGCTGCCTCCAGCTGTGGAGATACACTAACATCTGGAGGCTTTCCAAGGGAGGTTTTAGTGGTCGGGGGGGGATGGGCAGGAATGCCCACTGACCACTGAACCAATGTCATGGGGTATCTATAGAGCTTTGGCCAAAGTTATCCACAAGACATTTCATTATCAATCACACAAGGAAAAGAACATTCATAGCCATCTGCAGCAGTGAGAGACTCACACTGTACTCCAACTACAGACTGGATTAGGTTTTTGAATACTTAATGTTTATTTTATGTACTGAGGATAAGAATATCATCACTGTCAAAAACCTTGTCTTCCTATTTTTGCCATTTTCAATTTATGACAATTTGACATCAGGTTTTCTTTATATTGGCTATATTTAATGATGAATGGACCAATGGAATTGCTCCAAAACGATTTAGAACTCTTGGTGTCTTACATTGACCTCTATTGAACAATAACAGCACAGATTTTCATTTCTATTGTAAAATTCCTAATGGGCTAGATATAGAGTTGCTGTATTTTCTTTTCAAATACAACTGAACAAGCAAAACTGTCAAATACAAGTCATAAATGGACAAATATAAATAAATTGACATGAATAAATATTGGAAAATAAAACTTTCAGTGCTAGTTTATTCAAACAGAGGGTTTTGTTCCAGGACAAGAGTTTCTAAAGGCTGCATTCCTAATTCTTCATGTGGCATGAGGAATATCATTTGGTCTGCTATCACAGTGCTTACTAAAACCAAACTAGATGTAATTGTCATTAGACTTTTGAAAAATTTGGTTGATGTGGCACATTTCCTATCAAATCAAAATGGCTCAAATCAAAGTTTATACTGGCTCAGCAAAAAAAGAAAAAGAGGAGCCCTTAGCAATACATCACAGAACCCTGGGGGTCTCTGGTTCGCTGTATGAGAATCAAGACAAGAACCCTAGAGAGCAAGCCTGAACTCACATAAAAAATAAATGGGGGAAAAAATGAAAATCCATGTCACTAAATAAACCAACCAATCATGGATCACCTGTATATCAACTAGAACATACCCAACAATAAACTATTTGAGCTAAAATGTCCATCAGTACACAATGTAAACCAAACGTGGCTGTTTAGTAATTAAATGTTAGTGTAAGTGAGAAGATCTTCTTCAGTCTAACTGCAAGACAACCTCACAGCTTCACACTCAAGCAAAAGTGCTTGACACTCAAGTCAGGTTCCATTTGCAACGTGGTTCTAGAAATGGCAAACTCTTCAATATCTCCTTTGAGGGAGCTCAAAGGGTATCTGATTTTTGTTTTTTTTTTTAAATCTAACTCCAAAACTTCTTTTGGTGCTCCCCGATGGAGGAGCACTTTCTACTGCACTCTTTGAGCAAAGGGTGCACGCTGGGAATTCGTCATAAAGAGAGAAAAAAGGCAAAACTCACACACATAGCTGGAAACAGACGGAAAGGTCACACAAGATACAGCTATGATCCTGTGCCAATGCATCATGGATAGGCGAGCATGCACGCACACACACACACACACACACACACGCATACACACACGCATACACACACACACAAAGAACAAACACTCTCACACACTTTCCCAAAAGGGATTTCTTCATGCCCACAGCATCTTCATTTATAAAGGAGGAACATGGAGGGACAAGAAGCAGGGTCACAGTATGTAAGACAGAAAGACAGAAAGAGAGAAAGACAAAGACAGAAAGAGAGAAAGAGAGAAAGAAAGAAAGAAAGAAAGAATCAGAGTTTAATTGAACTGAGAGAAAAAGTAAGAAAAAGTGAATGAAAACATGAGAATTTGAGATGGAGTGAAAGAGAGAGCAATAGAGAGAAAAAATGCATGAGAGAGAGAGAGAGAGAGCGAGAGAGAGAGAGAGAGAGAGACACTGGCAGGATGATCTGACGTTACCTGTTAGCGAGCAGCACTCTGAAGGTCACCTGACTCTGTCTCTGATTGGATGCCAGCAGTTGGGCCCAGTCCCACTCCCTCTCACTCAGAGCTGACTGTTGACAAACGAGCAGTGAGTATTGTTAGTTATTAATCAGCGTTAATACGATCAGAAAATTACTGCTCCAGCTGGGTCCGACTAACTAAGAAGGAGGGGGTCCCGGATGAGACCCCTCCGACAAAATCTATCTATCATGTCTGCACAAGAAGGTTTTTATTCCAATAAGACAGCAATTAATTTATAAATCCATTTGGGGAGGGATGTAGCCATCATTTATAAAAAGATAAATCAATTTTGCAAGAGGAGTCGTTATTCTTCTAGCTGTTGTTTGTGGCAAGCTGCCCAGTGCTTTCTTTCGTTCTTTCTTGTTTTCCTTCTCCCCCCCCCCTTTTTCCCAGAAAGCATGGGGAGATTGGCCCTTTGTTAGGGGGCAAATAAAAATCTGATTGCTTTAATTGCCTAAATGTCACTCTTAACTTCAGGCGGAGTTTTATTTATTGACAAAAGGAGAAGAACGCTGCTGCCCCTCCCCCTTCCATCCGTCAGCTGATTGATGGATCGTCAGACGTGGGTTTTTTTCCTTCGTCTTCTTCCTTCTTCTTTCCATTTGATTTGACAAACAGCGCAGCCACCTGAAGCCGGGAAGGCTTTTTAATCATCCTCTTAATAGGGTGCTTTATGCAAAGCAATGCAAACGCTTGTGATAAGCAGAAAAGGATTACGAGTGCTCTAGCTAGTGCAGAACAATAGCTGAAGTATTAGCCTTTGGGCTTAGGAAACAGACACACACACATATACACACACACACCCTCAGCACTGAAAGAAAGATCATAAAAGCACAAAGTTCTTCTACTAAGGATGCCTTTCACTTCTGACCTTCAAGGCGACGTCTCATGACACAAGTGCAGAAGTCTCCAGCCTTCAACCTAAAGTCCAAAGAAGCTGAAGGAGACTGAGATATCTCATAATTAAGCCTTGACTATATGACGACTTCCACACACAGGGGAATGGGTTTCGTTATTCTTTATTTATTTTTTTCCTTTTTTTCACAACCATATCGCACTTGATGAGTTCACCTTTTCAAGCGCTTTCAAAAAGTTCCTTCTCTCTTTGTTTTAACCTTCTTTTTCTTTTTTTTTTTCCCAGCGTTTCAGCTTTGTCTCCTCTTCTCACTTAAAATATTGCTGTGGGACCAGGCGACCCAGGGAGAATCGGGGGAGTTCATCCCAGAAAAGCACTTTAAAGCGGTCTCCGTTCCTCTCTGCCGTTCACCTTGCCAGCTCCACTCGGGTGGCCTTGAGGAAAAGCTACACTCGTTCGCTCGCTCGAGCGTGGAGAAGAAAAAAAAAAAGAAGAGGCAAGAAATAGTTCATGGCATAAATGAACTGCTTTAAATAAAAGTTGAAGACAATGACACGCCAGACAAATGACATGTATTTAAAGTGTCTAGAGGGGGAAAAAGGCTGTGGATGAATATGAACTGTATGAAGATGGAGACTATACACTGTGGATATCTTCACTCAGCAGCTGCAAATGACTGGAATCTGATATTTGTTTTATCATATGTGACGCAGGTGTGTAGCAGGGTTTCCATTTCGGACATTTGCATATATGGAGGTGAAATCCAATACATATCCGATCCCTCCCCAATCACACACTGGTCTGTGCTCATCCTGTTCTTATTGTTTTGGGACTGAACATGCTTACATCATGATGCAGCTTGTCCCTGCCCGGTCTGCCTCACCTGCCCAATTTGGACTGCGCATGCCCAGAATGATATTGGCTATTCCAAAAATATGAAACTGAAAGAGACATTGTAAAAATCTCTGATATTTTCTGGCTTCATAACTCAGGATCAGAGTAAACTACATACATGATACATGATATATCATATCTAACTACGTCAGTCTCATCACTGACATAGTGATCCAGCTCAGAGAAAAGCCTGAAAAGTTTGTTTCCACCTGAAAGAAATCCCAGTTTAAATGCCAAAGGAGCCTTCCATGCATATAGACTCTGGCTGCTCAGCAAGAGGAGCTGAGGCTACTGAAATCACTGCGTCAGATATTGGGTTAAAGAGAAAACAAGAAGAAAGAGGCTGTTTGATTTCTTTTCTTTGCTTACACAGTCCTCAAATTTCAAAAGAAAAGTCCTGAGAAGGGATAATACTGATATACACATAAATAAAAATAATAAAGGACATTGTTTTGATTGCTTTTCATTTTATTTGGACCATTTGAAGAATATATAATTATAAATATCCTTGTCAATGTAATCAGTACAAATAACCACCAGATTTCTTATATATATATATATATATATATATATATATATATATATATATATATATATATGAATAATCAAATTCATACAAATATCTAAATTCTGTTCATTATTACACCTCAAATGAATGTAAAATTTAAATTCTAGTTTCTAGACAAATGCATTGTCAGCTGTACAGAACTCCGAGCCCAAGCCTCTTATGAGCAGCTAGTGGGTGACAGTGGCAAGGAAAAATTCCCCCAGACTAATAGGAAGAGACCTTGGGAGGAACCAAGGCTCAAATGGCGAATCCATCCTCCTCTGGTCAACACCGGATAGCAGAGACAAAGCACGAAAAGAGTGAAGAGTCAGGTGACACATATAGATTTATTGATTGTGCAACATGCCGATGTTCTTTTAATCATGCCGCTCATATTAGAAAAAAATTTATTGAAGCAGGAATGGGAGACATATATATAGAGACAGACTGAGATTGAAAAAGAGAGAATGATAGAATAATGCACTGTATTTCCTTTATGGCTTATTTGTAGTAGTTTTGAGCACACCAATAAACAGCCCTCTCACCTTATAGATTTATTGATTGTGCACAGTGACGTTCTGTTTATCATGCTGCTCATATGAGAAACTTTTTGAAAATACTGACATCACTGACATTATGTATGAGCTCCATCAATGCTTTGGCAAAGAGGCAAAAAAGCCCCCCAGCACTGGGGTAATAAGTCCAATGCCAAAAAGATTTGCAATGAGCTGGACAATCCATAACTGATCATCACCATCACAGCAATGTTGTGATGTGATGTCTAGCATTAAGCCTCCCAGAAGAGTAGTGGCTGTTACTGCTTTAGGAAGAGAGCAGGAAAACTAAATATAACCACCCATGAAGTGTCTGCAAACATTTGGACGTGCAATGTAAACGCACACAGAGACCAACCTGATCAAACTTAGCAGAGCCGATGTGGTCAAAGTGAAAGAGGGGGTTGAAAGGGTGTGCTGGAGCTCTTTGTGCACTGGCCGCTGAGAAGAACTGAACTGAAGGATGTCCCTCAGGAGAACATGCGCTGGGGTCTTCAGAAGAGGCCAGCTTAGATCTTAACAAAGCCTACAGAGAGAGAGAGAGAGACAGAGAGAGAGAGGGGGGGGGGTGATGGGGAAAGGGGAAAGGATTTTAGAGGTGAGAGCAATAAAGGTAAAGTGATGTGGGAGAAGGAGTTAAAGAGAGAAGGTGAAATAAAGGGAGAGGGGTAGAGAAAGTAAAAGGGAGACAATGATGCAAAGAATTATAGAGGAGAAAGAGAGAGGGTGAGAGAGAGAGAGAGAGAGAGAGAGAGAGAGAGAGAGAGATTAAGAGAGAAAAAGAGAGAATGATATAATAATGCAAGAGAATTATAAAAATGAATGAGAGAAAGATAGAGAAAGATTGAGAATACCACAAGGGAGAACAAAACAGAAAGAATGAATGAGAGAGAAAGAGAGAGAGCGAGAGAGAGAGAGAGAGAGAGAGAAATAAAAATAAATCTCCTCTCTATTAAAAGATCACAGCTGCAAAGTTTGGAAGGTGGGAAGGACAAAGATATCGGAGTCAAGGCAAACCTGGATAAGTCTAGACGTACATTATTAGACTACATTTGAAAACTACCCATTAAAAGAGTAAAATTAAACAGGAATCTCTACAGGCCTATTGAACACACCAGTGGACAAATGAGTACATCTGTACAATTATTACATATCCAATTTTGGACATAATGGCCATTTCTTTTCTCTCTATTCCCTAAGTAATTGGCCTGACAATGGTAGAAATTAATCAGTCTATCTAGAATGGAAACAGGACATTTGAAGAGGACAGAGATATGTATAGATGTGGCACAAAGAAGCACGTCACTCAAGAACTAAACTCGAAATAAAACTTCAGCTAACCCACCTTCTGAAATGGCGCCCTAGTCACACAGATTTACTGCACGTCCAGCGTGCCAAGAGAAACAATAGGAACCTAGGTTGTTGTAAAGCTAAGGGGGACTCAAGATCCTTCAGAATCACCTTCCGCACTTCACACTAATGTCTAATCTATGTGACATGTGTACGGTGCTATAGGAGATTTAGTATTCTCAGAGGTGTCTGATTGTGTTCTATTAATGAATGTCTTTCCTTTGCTGCACTAATTGAGCCACGCAGGAAAGACGTTCATTTATGGAACACAATTTCCTGGATCACCAGGAGTAATTTACTCGCTTTTCATTGATAATATGATGCCAAATAATTTTCAATGAGTGTAATTAAGAGTAAGAGTGCTGGGCATTTAATGTATATTGTCCCTGTCATAACACAACCTAGCATAGTGACTACAAGGAACAACAATAAAGTATAAGGGCCTATTTTCTATTCGTACCAGACTATCATGCAGAGCCAGAAAAGAGGAGTCCTGCTTTTGAGTGAGAATATTCAAGCTAGATGGGAGGGATCATCATAGGACACCATTAGGAACCTCTACAACTCTACAACAACTGGACATTGCATTGCATTATACCCAATGCCATACTGAGAGACACTACATCTGTATGACCAGCTTAATAAATTTTGATCGTATCAGTCTACATCATTAACCATTTTTTTTGTCTGTGATAACCTTTTTCTTCCTTAGCATTGCAATCTCACACTTCCTTCTTGGTGCAACTATTTTTCTGATAAGTGTACATATTGTCCAAATGATCCTTTTAGGACTTTATATATTCTATGACCAGATGTTTTGGACACCTCTTCAAATGAATCCATTCAAAGGGGTTAATTACAGTAGAAATTTATGGGTGTGTTGTTTATAGTTATGTGTAGTTAGCACAGATCCCCTTCTTTCAAGAGACTGTACCATATGGCTCCAACAATATCATACAAAAGCAGCAGATAATTTAATCGAGAACAATGCAAGAAATGTCTTCATCTTCAAGCCTAAACCAGGGTTGTGATCAGAGCTATTTGTAATCTATATGGTTTCCACTGTTTCCATCACACATCAATACCTACTAACTACTAACCTCAAGTTAAAACTAGTTTAATGTGCTTTATGTTTGACTCCTGTGCTTCTAGCTTCATGTCCAGAAGCTGTGTATGCAGAGATAAGTCCTCTATTGCAGGCCTTTCAGCTTGCCCGGGGTGCTCAGCCATTCTAATTGCTTGGTGAAAAACGACACAGGCCCACCTCATTGAGTCGGATGGTGTGATGGATCTGCCGCAGGTTCTGGATGCCACCTGCTTCCTGGCACAGTGTCAACAATGCCGACCACATTTTCTGCTCAGCCAGTTCAGCGGGTCCACCTCTCTCCTGCACCAGACCACCCTCTACTTGTTCAAACACACTGATGGAAGGAGAGAGAGCAGGGGAGAGAGAATACTTATCAGTGTTTGCTACTTCTACAGTAGGAGGAATATGCTCTGACAAATAGCGATCAGATGGGTATTGCAAGGACAATTTAACAGTGTAACCAAGGCTGAAATGTCTGCATGTTGCCTGCGACAAAAGCAACATTTTTTCACATCTTTTACTGTGATGCTGCTCTTTCTGCAACTTTGAGAAGAAAGAGGCGGGTGGCAGAGACATGTGGACAGACAAGAGAGAATACTCAAAAAAATCTCAAGGTCTATAGCTATTATCTTGGGGCACCTGCTGACACTGTTCTTTATACACTCCCCTTCAAGTACTGGAACAGTGAGGCCAATCTCTTTATTTTGACATTAAAAGATGAATATGAGCATATCAGGTTTAATTTCCAGGTATTTACATCTGGATGTGATACACAGTTACCTTTTGTCTGAATCCACACATTTCTCTTGTGAGCAAAAGTATGGGAACATGTGACTGACAGGTGTAATTTGTTGTTCAGGTGTATCCTGTTTTACTGTGATCCTTAATCTCCCTGAAGGAACCCTCCCAAGGGATCAATAAAGTTCTATTCTAATAAAGTTCTATTCTGATTATTCAAACAATAAATAACATTTACACTCAGTTTCAGATTTGGGATTTGCCTGTGCATTTATAGTTGCAACATGAAAAGCAGAGAGCTGTCTATGGGTGAAAAACAAGCAGCTGTGAAGCTGAGAGAAGATCAATCAGAGCCACTGCACAAATATTAGCCACAACCAGTACAACCATTTGGAATACCCTGAAGAACAAAAAAATATCACTGGTGTTCTCAGTAACAGATGTTCAAAAGGTAGATCTAGGAAAGTAATGTTAGTTGAAGACAGAAACCTTATAAGTGCTGTAAAGAAAGACCCTTAAACAACAGTTAATAACATCAGCAACAACCTCCAGAGGGCAGGTGTCAAGGTATCACTGTTCACAGAAGACTTCATAAACATAAAGTACAGAGGTTTCACCAGAAGATGCAAATCATACACTTACATGGCAGGGGAGACACCATGATCAAGAAGGTGGTTTACACAGGATGAGGCCCAGCCAGGATGAGGCATAGCCATTGCATTTCTGGTAGGTAGTGTGAGACTTTGTTTGCACTATTCCCTTATTTTCTAGGGGCAGCCATGGACTGGTGGTTAGGGAACCTTGTGACTAGAAGGTTGCCGGTTTGAATCCCTGAACTGGCAGGGCAAGGCACTTATAATTCCCCTGTGTGCAGTGGGTCTATGAGCATCTTTACCACTAATTAGCAAGAAGAGCAGGAAGGCCAGGCTGGAATTTGCCAAAAATACAGAGTCAAGCCTCAGAAATTCTGTGACAAAAGTTTTATGATGAGAAAACAAACACCAACTGAATGAGGTTGCAGTGAAAACCTGGAAAAGCATCAAAAAAGAAGAATTGAGTCTTATTCACTTTAGTCTATTTGAAGTCTATATTTTCCAAAACCTTTGCTCACTAGAAAGATGGGTCTTCTGAACTGTGTATCAGATCCAGATGAGAATACCTGAAAATAAAAGTAAACATTGAAATATTGAAGGTCTCATAAAACCCAAATGGTTTCTGTCTACAGCCAAAAATAAAAGGGATAGGCCTCACTATTCCAATTCTTTTGAAGGAGAGTGCGTGCCTTGAAGTCACAGAAACTGCCATGGCCAGTCACATCAAGATCCCTGATTGGATATTGGACGCACTATCAACATTCCACTACTACCACACAATCTGCAGGAACTCTATGAGAATATTCAAGATGCATGGGATGAATTATCACATTATCCCATAAGGAACCTCTACAAATCCATGCTGAGATGTTTGACATGTTGCATCATATCCAACACTGTACTGAGAGACATTACGTCTGCATGTGTAGCTCAATAAATATTGCCCATATCAGTCTAAAACTTAATTTTTAGTTCTTCATAACCTTTATCTTCCTTCTAAACCTCACTGCAATCTGACACGTCCTTCCAGGAACTATTTCTGCAACTTTTTTGGGAGGTGCGACAAATGTGACAGCTAAAAATGACAAAGGGTTAGTGTCAAAAATCTCAAGGCCTAAGTCCAACTTTCAGTTTCAAGCAAGTGTCTCAGCATACATTTAACTAAAGAATGGACACCTTTGTCTTGGCACACCTGCTGTCACAATTTTGTTTGCCATTTTTGATTTAAAAAAAAAAAAAGGCAAACAAAAGCTGGGAAAAATGAGATGAGCCCCAAAAACCTCACAGTGCCATGCCAGACATTACTGTCACACAAGTGTACAATGCATGCCAGGTTAAAGAAAGGGACTCTTTCCTTGTGGCACACCTGTTTCATTGTATCTTCAAATATTTACAAAAAAGATGAGTGTGCAGAGAAAGCAGAAGCTTAAAAAGCAAAAAGCAGAATTACGCAGCAAAGATTTAACAAAGTAACAAATAAACACCAAGGCCTTGTCTCAGTGAATGTGCAGTGAAAACACTAAAATAACATTTGTATGTTGTTTAATATGAAACTGTGGAGGAACCTATTAAGGTACTTGAAAGAACCTTCAGTAAAAGGACAAAGGTCTTGAAGGTTCTTTGATTAACATTAATAGTTTCCTCTCAAATTGCAGAACCAAACGTTCAAGGATATACTTTGTACAGTGTGTACAGTGTGTTGGTTGGGTAAGACCAGGGATGAGAAACACTGGTTTAGAAGCATGAACTCCAAGGTGTAATGCTTGCTTTTAGCTATTATTCTAGTTCATCTCAAGAAATTTGAATGCTATGAAGAAGGTTTTTGATAATTCAATTCAAAATTTAAACTGTCATTTTATTATTCATTACATTTAAAGTGATATATTTCAAGCTTTTTTTTTGTTTTAATGTTGATACTGTGATTAGTTATCTGTTTAATCATTACTTATCTGTCTCAATATTTTGAGATTGCGTATTTCTGTTTTTTATGAGCTATAAACCACACTGATCAACAGCAACTCATCCAAAATGTAGCAGCACGACTCATCTTCAATGTCCCCAAATTCAGTCCTGTAACTCTCAGCTGCGTTCCCTTCGTTGGTTTCCTGCAGCTGCCCTCATCAGATTCAACAACTTGGTGCTGGCCTACAAAGCCAAAAATGGACCAGCCCCTTTGTACTTAATGGCAATGGTCAAATTCTGTACCAAGCTCTTCGAGCAACAGGTACAGCTTGGCTTGACCACCATCAGTCAAGGTGCATGGAAGACAACCATCCAGAGTCTTTTCGGTCTTGGCACTAAACACAATGGAGTCACTCGCTGTCTTCAAACTCAGACTGAAGACCATCCATTTCAAGAGCATTTACCTCATTACAGGTTTATAATTATACTGAATCTTGTTAGTCTAACAGGTAAAATAGTAAGATAGTAAATAGGTTTACAAATTAGCACCACAACCCCAATATATAAATGTTAGCTTTCAGGCTAATTGAATGTAAAGCTGTAAAACAACTCAAGGTTGTTGTCCGTTTGTTTTCTGTTTGAAACTTTACAGAGTCAGCTAGTGTGACCACAGGTTAGAAAGTTACCCCCATAAACACTAAGACAATGCTTTAAGGGTCGTTCAATAAAATGAGACATTGCCGGTTTCTCTTGTTTTGTTTTTACAATATTAGAATAAACTGGTAAAAATAAGGTAGCTAGCACGTGTGACAGTGGGTTCGCAGGTTGGCACCATAAACCCTGAGGTCTAATGATAGATTTCAGTTTCATGTAAGTGTCTCAGTGTGTGTCAAGCTATAAAAATGGACATCTTCCTCCTGGCACACCTGCTGTCATTGTTGTGTTTTTTTTTTTTCCTTTCTCCATCTTTTTTTTTTTTTTTTTTTTTTTTTTGCAATCAGGCGGAGACATGGCGGGTGGCGGGGCTGTCATGCGGCCGTTAGCGGTGGTGACATTGAGGGAAGCTTATGCGGGCCCTGTGCAGGCCAGGGCGCTGAGCGTTGGTGTCAGCACCTGGGCCCTGTGTATCCTTCCCTGTCCATCAGTGTGCAGGTGAAGCAAATGATTGGATCCAGTCAGCGGCTTGATTAATGAGAGGCGCGGTGGATCCGGGACAAGCTATCAATCACGTCATTAGGGCCAATGTGCCCTGAAAGAGGCAGAACACCCCCCTCCACCGGCGCAATCCACTGCATTCATCTTCATCTGTGTATGCATGCCGTCAAGCCCTGCCAGGGTCACCATGATGGAGAGCAATCATCTTCTCCTCTACAAATTACTTTGCAAAGACAAGAGACTACAGAGGTGTGTGTGTGTGTGTGTGTGTGTGTGTGTGTGTGTGTGTGTGTGTGTGTGTGTGCATGTGTGTGTTGACAAGAACAAGGGGGAGGTTTTTTAGGGACCCCACTCTCTGCCGCTGAACTGTACGTTGATTGTTTACAACACAAGCAGTGCTGGAAAGTGAAGGTTATTTTAATGAATAGTAATGGATCTACTGACTGACTGAGACAGGTGATACATAATCACTCTTTGCATTTTCTCTCCCCCCACCCCACCATCATCCACCCTTTTGCCCTCTCTCTTTTTTCTATTCTTTCCTGTCATTTATGGAACAACATTTCCTGGAACACTAGCAGTAATTTACTTTTTTTTCCCTTCATATCTGGTATGGCATTAAATCATTCCCAATAAGGGTAATTAGGAAATTGCTTGAGCATTGCTTGTTATATGGGGAACAATGTGGCCCTGTGCCTAAAGCAGGGGGGCTGGTGACATCACTTCTCCAAAAAACGTCACGCTTCACTCTTCTCTGAAATGATGACGACCAGTCATCGTTTCTGATCAACACAACATGAAATTCAAATAAGTTTCAAGTGCAATTTTCCTGAACGTAGAACCACTCATTGATTAAATGACTGAACTTCTGAAGTGGGTGCAAAAGTCAAGATCCCAAGTCTGGGAAATGGAATTAAACATGAACATGTGGTGAATGCATTTGTCGTGTGCTGTTGAAATTGAATCCCTTGAGATGATTTTTCAAATTGCTGAATTTACACAATTGTGGAAAGTCATCCATTTACTTTGACTGAAATGAAAAAGTAATACAGCGTGATCCGTCCCAGCAGACACCGAAACAGGTTCTTAAATGGTTCATGACATACATGTCTTGTCTTGTGCCCTTAAGTTTTACTGTTCTTAATTTCTCTCCTAATTGCCTTGCAATCCTAAAAATAAAGATTCCTAAATGCTTCTTAAATTACACTCTTAAAAATATTTATACCCGTATACCCTTAAAAATAAAGTTTCCTAAAGTGCTCACAGTATTACAAATAAAGGTTCCTAACACTCTTGAAAATGGTTATAAGGTTTGTATCCCTAAAAGAATCCTAATGTTCCTGTTTAACATCAAAAAATCAAGTGTTATTTCCTTACAATCTTTATCTTAAAAATAAAGGATTCATAATGGTTCTAAGCTTATAACAATAAAACTTAAGGGTGATTAATAGATCTTGGTTTACACTCTTAAAACTAAAGATTCCTAAACACTTATTTTTATTTCCTTATTTCTATTCCTTATTTCCTTGACACTCCAAACTGCATTTCTAAAAGGAGCTTCCCTATTTTTTGTTTTACTACTCATCAAAATATAGGTCCTGAAAGGTTATTCTTATAGCCTTAGAGAAATTTCTTAAACGATTATAGGCTTGGACATGTTTAGGTTTTAAGGAAAACTGTTGATTTTCCATGAACCTTACATTCTGTGGATGTTCTTCAAACCAAAAAAGGCCCACTATGGAATAGATCCCTAAGGAAATAAAAATGGTTCTTCTGTGGTATTGCTCCAAAGAACACTTTATGGTTCCATCACCTTTGGTACTTTTAGTACTCACCTCTGGCTACAAAGCTTGCGAGTTTTCTGCAGCTGCATGGAGCTCCACTTTGGTTTCTTCTCCTCCAGGCCCTGCAGGACTTTATGGACAGCAGGCTTGGGAACCCCCTTCTGCTGACCCATGCTGACCTGCAGGCACTCAGACAGCAAGGCAAGCCGCTCTTTTGCCCCTCGTTCCAGGGGCTGAGCAGACACAAACTCTAGAGTCTCTCCATCCTCCAGGCCCTGGCACAGACAACTCAGCAGGGTCCAGACCAGCAGCCCTGTGGATTTCAGCTGCCTGGAATGCTGAGAAAGATGCTTCTCAGCCATGTGGAAAAGGAAACGAATGGGCAGTGGAAGTGAAGCCACAGCCAAGGGAAGGTGTGTAAAGATGAAGGACAGAGCTTGGATGGCCAGAGTGATGCTGTCTAGAGATTTGGAGAATAGTAAACCACATTTTACGAATGATTTGGACATATATGAAAATGATAAAGCTATACTAAGCATCTAGGACTGTCATCATTCTTTAAAAAATGACAATATATATATATATATATATATATATATATATATATATATATATATATATATATATAATTTTTTTTTTTTTTTTTTTTTTTTTTTTTTTTAAGCGAACAAGGTTGATTATGTGAAAACAATATGATGCATGTGAAAGCCTGGGATATATTAGTCAGCACCACAGTTCTTGAAGTTAATGTGTTGGAGAAATGGGCAAGTGCATAGATCTGAGGGCCAAATCATTAGTGGCTGCTGTGCACAGGTCTGCATATTCACAGACCAATCAGAGTGCCCATGCTAATACCTGTCCACCATCAAAAGTGCCTACAATTGACATGCACGCACTGGAACTGGACCAAAGAAGTAAGGTAGCCCTGCCCTTACCTCCTGTGATTATATAGTGCTGGAATTTCCCGTACAGTGTAAGATGTCTCCACCTCATAACTCACACAAGATCAGCTGCTAAAGTCATGGTATTATGAGTACCAAGAGCATATTATGTAGGTTATTAATCATCATATTTTGGCCCATTAAATCATACAGTGTATTTACAGTGAATCGACTCATTAGTAATGACACATGATGATGCATGATTAGGATGTTTTTTGGTCAAAATAAATGACTGATTACTACTGTAGTAACCTAATCCATAGTGACAGCCCCACATCCTGAGAAAGATTTCCAAATTCTGACAACAGTTGAGTACTTACTTTTGCTGGTGTGCTTGATTTTGGCTTCATGGGATGTGTAGTTCCATTCTTTGGGGATTCTGGCCAGAACACTCTCTGGAACCTCATGCCTAATCAGTGTGCCAGGGAGGTCTTCACATGCCTGCGTCATATTCACCAAGTGGCCTATCAGTCTGGTAATGGGTTTGGACAGGACAGCTTGGATACATTTAAACAATGCAGGAGCTTCTCTGGCCGTGTCTGCCAAAATAAAAAGTTAATTTGTTGGTTATGTACACAGATAAACATGTTCATACACTTGAACCGTTTGTGTAATTCATGATTAATGTCAATGTGCAATCCATACTTTTAAATACAGCATGAAGAAACACAATCTAATAGGTCCAAACCATGTCGTAACAAATTATTTTTTACAGATTGTACAGCGTCACTAACTAATCAGTGTATACAGGAATCATGATGTGGTTGTCCTGATCAACCACATTCTTTCAGCCTGATCTGCAAGTCAGTTCTGCTTAGACATTATAGTTTGAGCTTCTAGAGATGTCAGAATACACTAAGATGCCATGCTAAATTAACAGAGACTCAAAGCTAAGCCAATAACCTCGCTGGCATTTCCGACAAGTCCAATTATTTCACTTACTAAATGGCACCCGGATAAATTCCAGTGCTAAACAAAGCTCATCATAGATGCCTTTATTCTGGCGCTGAGTTTCATTGGTCCTCTTGAAGTGGGCCCGATCAGCAATTAAGCCAATTATGCCTGCAGGAACTTTCGGTTAGGAGAGAAAAGCAGTACACGCTTACAGCATGCACTCCTTCTCCCTCTCCACTCGTAACCCCCCTCTCATTTGTCTAATTTATGCAACAATAATTACCCCTCGCATGTAATAAAAACACAAAAACGAGTGCTCGGGCTCCACAGGAGTCCGGATTAAACCCCCAAATCAAAGGCGGCTTCGAAAGCAAAGTGTCAGGCCGTAATTGCAGTCTCTGTGTCGGTATGCTAAATCAACGTACTAACCATTACTGCAACAGGAAATATTCATGTAGCAGCTTTTATAGAAAGGGAGTAAAAAAGAGAGACGAGGCTAAAATGGAAATTAAAATAAATAAGCAATCAAAGAGACAGCTGAAGGTTTAATTACGGCTTTGATTTATGATCAGCCTCTTCTAGTCATGTGTGCCATGGACTAGCCTGCTGGTCAGATTCAATATTGAAGCAATTACAGGTCACAGTAGGGGGACCAGGCATGAGAAGTTTAACACTGAACTGTGAGGAGCCAGCGAGTGCAACGAGGAGCATGACCATTTGAACCCTATTTGATTACACTGTGTGGAAAGGCTGACGCCTTCACTGTACCTGCTAAACTGTAAAAGTGGTCCCATAGGTGTCTTCTGTCCAGGTAGCCCTCCAGCGCTAGAGCTAGAGCCCTGGGGACATTGTTTAAGGAGGACAGGATGGAGAAAATAGCTTCCACAAACTCAGCAGCAGCCTGCTGCGCCTCAAGGGACACCTCCATTTCACTATCCAGACACAGATCTGAAAATAAAGAAGCAAATGATATATATATATATATATATATATATATATATATATCAGTTAACATCATATTCTTCATTTCTCATTCAGTGCAGGTATAGTATATTTGAAAGTTGTGGTGCAGTGAAGCATCTGTGAGTAATTCATTGTGTTTCATCAATAAATCATACTTTTATAATAATAATAATAATAATAATAATAATAATAATAATAATAACGGTTTTATAAGCTCCTGTAATTAAAATCCAATATAATAAAGCAGTTCTTATTACCTGAGATGTTGGTCATATCGGCCCTGAACAAATAACTTGGCTTGGACTGCTGTGATCAACAGTCTTTCATCTTTGCATCTGCATGGATCCCAGAGGCAAAATCTTCCAAAAAATTAGGACTGCCTGAATTTGTTCATATATTTTGTCACAGAAATAAGTTATGTTATAAAATACAGACACCCATCTACCACCATTCTGACCATAAATCTATAATTCTCTTTCAGTTTCAAGCCTCTACATTCAAAAATACGTAAAAAAAAACCCCAAAAACCCAAAATATTTATGTTTACTTGATATTTATGTATATGTCAATATTGTTCCCTCTAAGGACTTTTGTTCTGAAATGTGAATAATGTGTGAGCAGTGTTTACAGAATTCCTCTATAGACCAATATATGAGTCAGTGATGTCATCAGCACCGCCCCCTCTTACTGATCAGTCAGAGTATGCAAGCAGGTCAAACATTTTCATATGGACAGAACTGTGAACATGCACTGGAAGCTTCTTTGCCATTTAAACTGGGAGTTAATTCAGTCAGAAAAGAGTGAATTTGAGCTTTTTTAAGAGCTGGATTACTCGCTTACATGATGTCACATGCCAAATCCACTGTCATAGTGGAGACAGGGTAAGTCTTACAGAGTTTAAACAGAAAGTTTGCCAACATCTGTAGATAATATGTAGGGAGCTACAGTGTATAAACTAAATAATGTGAGAGCAGTTTGTCTGCTGAAAGCATAAATCATCATGCTCTTCACTATGATGTGGGGTCGAATGCAATCAAATAGCCTAGTGTGACACTACTATGTCTAAACTGAACACACACAGCAGTAACAAAAGGGCCCCTTCAGATACAGACTGACTTTTTGGATAAATATCCAGCGTGAAAAGACAGGAGGAGAGGAAGATTGCGAATTTGACTAAACGTCCTTGTCCGAGTCCTGTCAGGCCTATAGGGCTGTAGAAAGCAGCAGCACGATGCTGCCTTTTGCTTTGCTTGAGCCACTGTCAGTCTCCCTTGTAGGAGATGACAGGCATTTGAATAGGCGAGTGAATGAAATGCAGCACTCACTGAGCATCTCTGATGGAAAGCAGGGTGCTGTTTGCACTCCTTTGACAAATGTTGGGCTGTTTTGAAATGACAGGCCCAAATTACCTGCCACATTAAAGGATGCAGTTTGCTAATACCGCTCCGCTTAATAGCAGCTGGAAAGAACTGATGGCGATCGATTATGCCTTGCTTTTCCAGGGGGTGAAAGAAACAAAAGCTTTTGACCTACAGTGACTTTATTAGTGTGTGTTTGTGACCAATTCTGCCACGTTCTAGACCTTGAAAGAACAGACGATGGATGTGTGGCTCAGTGGCTCAGTTCTGGCTTCAATGTATAAGGATGTACAGGAATGCATTCTGTATTACTTCTGCGAATTGCATGTTACAGCCATGCAACCTCCAGTTTTCGGCCCAATTTAGTTATTTCCAGGGCCACACACTAACCAGGACATCTGCTATCCAACAATGCTACCAATTAGTTTTCTAAATGGGTGACATAATCTGAAATTAAACAGACTCATGCAAACCCAGAGATTTCCCATTATCTGATAACTCAATCGAACAAAATCTGATATTCTGCAGTTATCAGACATCTGACTGCATGTAACACCCTCACTGAGCTTACAGTCGAGGACCAAAGCAGGCTTCTCCCCCAGGAGACCCATGATTTTCAGGTAGAATAATCCTTCAACAGTAAATGAACAGTTAAAGTAGCTAAAGCTTAGCTACTCCATGGAATGAACAGAAAGGGCACGATGCAGGTCCAGCAGATTGTCTATTTCAGCCAAGGCTGTCAGTCCTTTTTTCATGAGTGTAACACAGTAGAGCACAATGGTTTAAAAACTGACTTCTAGGGTGAAATAAAAAAATGACACTGAGATGGAAGGAAATAAAGGCTTTGTCATTGAAACATATCAGGATGAGGTAAGCTCCACATCATTCTGCATGGTATGTTTAATGCTTGTCTTTATTTTGCATTAAAATGACTTGGATAATGAAAAATTTTGACATTTGAAAAACATGCAAAAATATGAAACATTATAAAAGGGGGGAAATATTTTCTACAGCACAGAACATAAAAATAATTGCCATTCTGTCCAGGTGGTCCTGGACCCACTGCGACTCTGCCCAGGAAAAGGTATATAAGAAGATAAATGGATGGATATTTAAATAATTCCATTTAGGTAAATTCTGACCATGCTCTATGGTCACCCATCGTTCAGGGACACTGTGACCCAAGCAAATAAGAGTAAAATAGGCTTCTACATGGTGGAAGACCAGGCCACTGTGTTTCTTCTTAATTAGCTGGGACACAGCTGTAGCATGTTGATTTACGGCTTTGTGAATCTCGCATCACGGCGCGGAAGCAGGCGTCCTTACGGCCCAACCTGGTTATTAATGAGCTATATATAATGTGAATTAATGGGCAAGCACAAAACAGTCTTTAAAGGTTAGACTTTTCCAAGTGGAGAGGGAAGAGAAGCAAATCTTTAAAGGTCATTCACTTTGCTCCCCACGCTAAGATGAGTGTTTATTACAGACCACTATTGATTTAAAGGTGATGATGAGGGTGATGATGATGGGTGTGTATACATAAAATCAGCACTCAAAAGCTGAGAAAGGCCTGCTCAGCTCCAGAAGCCCATTCAGTCATCATCACAACCTTGAATGACTGTTGCATTATTAGTAGGATAATTCCATAACATTTCATTTTGTCTTATGAATATTTAGATACACTGACGGCAGCAAGACTTGTCAATGATATTGCTTATGACACTGAAAGAGACCCTAAGAAAAATCTTATCTTTAAAGTACAGTGTTTATCCCCATCTGACGAGAAGACAAAGTGTTTGGTATCATTTTATCTAATTTTGTATTTGAAATTCCCAGTTGTATTTACCAGGTGCACAGTATTTATATGAGCTTCTAATGTTTATAAGGCTGCATTGCTTATTCGCTTTGGCTGATGTAAAGGCATGTTGCTTGTATTTAACACGGTCATCTACAGGTTAAGGTTACATTATCTACAGGGTATTTAAACACAATTTCCTTTTATTTCATTTGATTCATTAGATTTTCTATTCTACCTTTGGTTTGATTTTTACCTATATTGTTTTATTAACTGTTCAATCTAATCTGTGAAAAGTTCATTAGGTCATAATCACTTTAGAACTCTTTATTAAAGAAGCTGATCAATAAAACACATAAATAAAAAGGGCAACAAAATTTCCCGTTGCAAAATTCACCTCCATCTAAACCTCAGGATGCTGTTTATCTTATTATGTTTCTTCCATCTGTCAGCATTATCAGATGCTTCTTGGTTTATGAACACTTGTTAATGACTTACTAACACTTACAACTGTCGAATGAATGAATGAATGAATGAATGAATGGATGGATCATCATCCACCTGGAGGACAGCATTCAGCACTGATGGAGGTTCACCCAGGACATGGAATGAAAACCATCTAAAAAATATCACAGTTACAAACCCTTAAAGGTATTTTGGACTTCCTGACTGACAGACCTCAATCTGAAAAGTCAGACAACCTCTCCTCCTCCTCCATCACTCAGCAACAGCATCCCACAAGGTTGTATTTTGAGCCCAATCGTGTATTCTCTGTGTCCGTGTTCATGGTTCCAACACCATAATCAAGTCAGCGGATGACATTATAGTGATGGGTCAGATCAGAGACAATGAAATGATGACCTAAAGGGACAAGGTGCAGCTTCAGCTCCCAGACCAGCAGACGTATAATACAAACTGAGTAATACAAACCAGAAGATTTTTTTTTCTTGAGGCTGTGACCCTGCTGAACTCTGCCACTGCCACCTAATTAACTTTGCACTGCTAGCTATCTCATCCTGGCACCCCCTGCACTGTTATTGTACTTTATTTATCATAATGTACTTCATTCATACCCACCTTACTCATTGCACCACCTGCATGGACACTACTGCACTTTATGTAAATAATACTATTTATTGCACTCCTGGTTAGATGCTAACTGCATTTTACTGGCCCTGTACTTGTACTCTGCACAATGAAAATTAAATTGAAACTAACTGTTCTAGTATTACAACAATAAAATATTGTTTGTTTCCCAGCACCACGGTCTTGGGTTCAAACCGTATCTGGGTGGAGTGTCCATGTTCTCCTCATGAGTGCATAGGATTCTTCCAGGGACTACAGTTTCCTCCTACATTCCAAAAACAGGAATATCAGGTGAATTAGCTACACTAAATTGAATGTGAGAGAAGGTTACGACCCATTATGCCCAGATTGGCACCATGTTATGGGTGAATGAGGATGAACGATTTTTTTTTAAAGGTGCATTGTACCTAATTACCTAAATAATAATCATCAATTATTAATCAACGATACTTTTTAACAACCTTAATTTAAACAATTCCTGTTTTTTTTTATATAAGAGCAGTCAAAAACAATGCACAATGAGCAAGATATGGCTCTTTATGCATCTCACGTGTGGTGTGAGAGAGGCTTACGTGAGTGAATGAGCAGTAGATGCAGCAGTACGCAGTTGCTGTGCAGCATGGCCTGCAGGACGAGAGCCGGACAGCAGCCAGGTCCAGAACTGATCAGCTGCAGCAGCCACAGAGCTGAGACGTCACCTGCCTCCTGCTCCCTGCAACCAAAGAAGAACAAAAACTAATCTGTTTAGCCATCACACAACAGGAATCTGCACTCGTGTGCACACAGTCTTTCATCTCGTTACGCTCAACACAAAATGTACTGTAACTCTGCCCCAGGCTCCTCTTTAAATGTCAGTTCTTCAGTGATTCTGCCGGCTCATATCTAATATGTTTGCTCATTAAAGCTGCAAACGTGGGAGCGGGGATGACAGCAAGTTCTGGGGAGTGTGTTCAGCATTTGGAGGGATTCCAAACAAAAAAGAAGTTTTTGGAAGGGAGC
The DNA here is from genome assembly GCA_034509495.1 of Acestrorhynchus altus. Classification (NCBI taxonomy): domain Eukaryota; kingdom Metazoa; phylum Chordata; class Actinopteri; order Characiformes; family Acestrorhynchidae; genus Acestrorhynchus; species Acestrorhynchus altus. The sequence continues at coordinate 14,535,444 of CM067522.1, read as the reverse complement.
CACAGGCATTTTTTTTTTCTTACGCAGTAACTGTAAGTCTTTATGCAGTTGCACACTCTACACGAGTAAAACTGAGATTAAAATTTACACCCAGTGCTGACGCACGCTACAGTGACATCTCACGGGCTGCCTTGCATTTTGAACGGGTTATACGCGTCAGTAATCTCTGAGCGCAAGTGAAAGGGAGCACACTGCACATGTGATGCAGTAAGACACAGCAGCATCAGCTGTTGAAGCGTAGAGCATGGTGCACCCTGCTGCCTGAGAGAAGAAAACCTCAGTCCACAGACAATTTATGATGTTATATGGCTACAAATCCAACAAATTCCATTAAAAGTCCTGATAAATCTGAGAGCCACACCACATGGCTGGATTTCTGTCTCTCGAGTTTCTTTCTCACAGATCTCACGGGCAAACACACAGACACACACTCCCCTCAAACACAATTTTTGCGATGTACATTCTTCTTGTGTTAATCATGAACTCATTTATCTACAATCTTATTGCTTTCTATTATTGCTTTCTTAAAGAAATTATGGTTTTATTTATTTATTTGGGATTAAACTCATCCCAATTGTGTTATTGTCCAATTCCACCCACTTGGATCCCTCTGTAACATTGTTACTAGTGCTGTGAGTGTAAAAGCCAGCATGTGCTTCCTTTGAGACTGCATTGTTTCAAACTGGGCTTACAGCAATGCAGAAAGAACAGCCAGTTCAGTTATGTCCACAAAAAGACACACTGGCATCACTCCAATCAGTGGGAGAGATGGGGAGAGGAAGAGCCATCCTGGTTATGGATGGTTTGTGGCATCCAGCAGGACAGGATCAAGGTCCTGCTTTCCTGATCGTAGGGCCATTACGTTGCACCACCAAATTTTAAATATATGAATTCAAATTATTATTAACTACTGCCATAATTAGCTCTGCTTTGCCCTTGTGTCTGTTCTGTTTGATATGTCTATCTTTGTTTACATCCACATGCATCTGTGCATACTTGGCCAAGTGCTTGTATTCATGTTCTCTGTCTCTGTCCTCATCCTGTCTCATCGTTCAAAGCCCTTATGGCATTTGTCAGGTATTATGTCCAGTTTAGTTGAATGTTATAGTCCCACTTTGTTTTGTGTCTGTCTTTGCCACATCTTTTCACACAGCTACGTACGTTCAGTCCATTTCCAAAATCACTTCTTCCTGCTTGTGTTTTTTGGTTATTTTTCCAATAAAGTTTTCCATTCAGCCTCAAAACCTTCATGACAATGACATTTTCACACTAGTGCTTTCTTCCCAACCTGGGAATGATTGATCCGGTTTGGTCAAGTGTTTGGTCAAGTGTGAAAGCTGTTTTCAAGCCTGGGAGCAGTCCAGAGAACCAATCTCTGATCCTTCTGAAATCAGTGGTATGGGGTTTCCTTCATGCACACTCCGGTTTGGACTGCTACAAGTGTGGAAGGTATCCATTCCTGATTGGTTTATTTTGTCACATGACTGCTTCATCTCATCACCTGCATGGTTAAAAACCTTCTCCTCGGAGAACAGCTACTTGTTTGCAGGTGTTTCTGCACAGTGAAATGCTGTGACTCCAGGCATAAGTGTTGGTATCCAAGGACAGCACTTAAAAGCAATAAAGCAGACGAATCTAGGACAAATCATTTAGCAAAAATGCATTTGGGAAAGTGACATTTGAAAGTTCTCAACTGATCTATGGATCAGACGCAAATGTTCTCTGTCAAAACAAACTAGCAATAATGAGTGCCTTGCTTAAACAAGCCCATGTGTGAAAAACATGAATTACAGCATAAATAAACAACAGATTTAGCATTTAATTCATAGCCAATGGAAAAAAAATCCATAAGCAAATATACAAATAGATCTTTGTTAAAATTGTAAAATATTTGTATTCAATAATTGTTTTTTTTTTTGTTTTTTTTTACAATATCTGTCATGTCTGATTTAGCCCATAAATGTCATACAGGTGTACACATATTCAAAACATGCAATTCACTTGAGACACAGAGACATTGGCGTTGCAAGCACTTCTACTGCAACCCACAAGGGAGCCTTGCACAGAACAAGGCACATATAAATCAACTATGTAATAACAATAAACTAATTTCAGAGCTTTAATGCCAATGGGAGCAGAGCTCAGGGATGATTTGTGAGATCAGTACTTTCAGTGATATCACATAGAGGCAGGGAAGGGGAGGAGGGAGTCTGTTTGAGAAGGGTGATGTCACATGAACTTGACATTTGCCCCAGTTTCTCGGCCCTCCTACAGCTCAGACTCAGCCTTTCACACCCCATGTGTAAAGGCTGCAGTGCGCATCAGCATAAACAGCATGACCAACAGTGGCATCAGCATCTGGTCTGCATTAGCTCAGTGAAGCTGAGGGGGCGCGGTGGGGGACTGAGGGGGACGGAGGGGTGCATGACTTGTGTGTTTGTCTGCACTGAATATCTAAAGTCATATTTTCAATCCTTTTCATGCTACATAAACCAAAGCACATGATTCATTTCGCTCTCCTTTGACCTCCTTTAATTGCTAATATTAATTGGTACCTTGGTAGCTCCTGTGAGAAGAGTGGAGGGTTGATCACATTTAGCCAGAAAGGAGCACGGTTGCTGCCAGCCTCTGCTGGAATGCTGGCCGTCCCCTCACCAAGATCATTCTGAAAAGCACTAGATACAACAATACAAAGCACCTGTAAACCTTCCAATATCACAATCAATGATTAAGACAAACAAGACAACAAGAAACACGTTATACATAGTTGCTGTCAAGCAAAAATAGTGTTGTTTTTTTCTCCAGTGTCCTAAATACAGAATCCCCATCATCTTCTTCAGCACAGGATGGTGCCAGTAGTGTGTCAGGTCAAAGCGTGAAATCCCATATCAGTAAAAGTGCAGTGAAAAAGAAATGTGTAATCATTTGAGTTTATTTTTTATTATTACAGATATACAGCTTATATTAGTATATATTAGCACTATTATCCAAGGATCAGAGGTTCGATTCATGCCGCATGATGGCAGCCAGAGTCTGAGAGAGCAAAATTGGCCATGCTCTCTGTGGGTGGGTAGATGGCGCTCTCTCCCCACATCACACACATTAGCCCTGTTAGCCCTTCTGTTGGAGCTAACTCTTTTCTCTAAGTGCACTGGCTGCACAGCAATGATGTAATGGCAGCAGTTCTAAAAGAGGCCGTGATTGGCTTCACATGTATTGGAAGAAGCCTGTGCTTGTCTTCACCCTCCTAGTGTCAGGAGCATCATTTGTGATAGTAATTGAGACAGCACTCAAAATGGGATAGAAAATGAGGTAGACAGAAAAAATGAATATTCATCATAATATGCCTGACATTAAATGTGTTTACAGTACCTGTGGATCTGTGGTAGAGGAGCAGTGAGGATGACACACACATTCAGTAACTGATTACACAGGTTGTGGATGCAGGACACCCAGCTACCCGAGGAGAGGCATGGCCTGACCAGCTCCTCCACACTGCCACATACACTCCACATCAGCTCCTCCACACACAGCAAGATAGCTGTGATGTCCACCCTGAAACAGAAGAGAAAAGGATTATGTGGTCAAGGACCATCCACTTTAGCGCAAAACAAATGTTGTTTGGTACCTGAGTATTTTGTGTAAAGTCCAAAAATAAAAACTGCATAAGCATATACCTCTGTTATGGCAATGATAACCTGCCTGCAAGGATGCAAACATTGGTTATATATCTTAAAAAAAAAAAGATATATGTTGCTTTCTGTTCTCCATTTATTAGAATCTCCTGTGCTCTCTGAAAGACACCTGAGAAGAGTGACGTAGGAGCACGGTATTCTGTACACTTCAGAATTCGGAACAGCTGACCATTTCCTGTGATTTGAATAAAGAAGTACTTTCAGCTCACATGCAAAATATAATCTGATGTCATTGTCATTTATTCCTCCGTCCATAAAAAAATGATTGTCTAATCAACTGTGTTTTTTTTTTTTTTCTAAACCTCCAGAGTGTGTGGAAGTGTTATGAGGACTATGGGGTGTGTGGAATACTGATGCTCTGCTCTGATTTCTAAGAGGACATTTTTTTTTCTTTATTTCATTAAAAAAACAAAATCAAAATACACTTAGTTGCTAGGCAGGCCCAAAAAAATGTAGGCAGAAGTAAATATTTACATCAAAACATGGTAAAATTCATCCAAATATTTTTAACTCTCACTAAAGATGTAAGCCTAAGATCACCTGTAAATACTTTTCAGATTTTTTGGTGTGCATCAGACTATAAAAACATCCCACTAAAGTGGCCTATGGTTCTTAAAGTTCAAGCCAAAATATAAGCAGAGATATAAAATAAAGAGAGTAAAAAGAGAGATCAATGTAGAGAATAGAGAGACATCCTCAGAGAAGACACAAAGAAGAGAAAAAAGTGCGAGAGAGAGAGAGAGAGAGAGAGAGAGAGAGAGAGAGAGAGACAGAGAGAGAGAGAGAGAGACAGAGAGCGAGAGCGAGAGAGAGCGAGAATCTGAAAAGGCCCATCTGCTTGGCAGACTTTAAGCTGGGCTTGCACTCAGCAGCTTGTAACCGGGTGTCCTTGCAGCAAAACACACTGTGGAAAAAAAAAATGTAAACCAGTCCTTCCATTCATCCCCATCTCGCTCTCCTCTACTTCCATACTTCCTCCCTTTTAAACCCTGAGCGATCTGTGCTTTTTCAGTGTTCACTGGCCAGAGCGTCTTTAACCACTTTAAGTATGTGCTAATGCAGCACACAAGGCCCCTGCAGTCAGGCCTTAGTAAGGTCCAGACCTGCTCGAGCCCAGCACTGTGGAGCATGACGGAGCAGGGGCCCGGAGCCAGGCGGCCAGGCTGGGGCAGTTCACTAACAAAAGAGAGCCTGTTCCACTTCCACCAATCTGGAGGTCTGCGCCGAGCCCGGAGGGGGGGGGCAAGCAGCAGCGCAATCACTAAAGCATTCAAAACTGTCTGCTAAGCCCACTTGGACAGGCAGGCTAGTGTTTTGTGAGGTGCTGCAGATATGGGCCGAGATCACGGAGGCCGGCAGCCCTGATGACTGTGTGCAGATTCACTGTGGCCTCACCTCAGGTTTGAAAGCAACAGCTCAGATTATGATCAGGTATAAATGCATATATAAGTCAGTATGCACGTATATACAGTCATGTGCAAAAGTTAGGACACCCCATGAACACCTTTGACTCATTTGTTAAATGTAATTAATATTTTCAATTTTCTAGTGAGGAAAAAGGTGGGACACCCTATGTCCTAATAGCTATGTAATGTCCTCCTTTGAATGAAGAATTAGATTAAAACAATGAGACGTTTCCTATGACTATGTCCCTGACATTGACTGGAAGAAAGATGTTCCCACACAACAGAATTCATTCAGCGATGTGATGTTTCAGCATCAGTCTATGTGCAGTCTTATATTTTCCTCAAGCCCCATCTGATCCAGTAAAGATTTTGGTCTCTTTCTGATGGTAGAAAAATGCAAGTTGACTTCAAATATGGCAAGACCCTGTGATGCAGGCCATAGGGCATTGTTGGCTTGTTGGAAAGTCTTTATACATCGTATGCAAGGAGACTTCTCTGTGGTCTCCTCTTAGCCTGGACTTGCTAGGATAGCCTGACATGTTGGCGGTTGTATGAAAAGTTTGTTTACTTGTTTATTATTTTATATTATTTCTGATTTCTTATTGTTTTAAGATCTTTTAAAAACTCTTCCCGGATTTAGAAATGTTCTGTCTGAAGTCTTCAAAGAGCTCTTTGAATCTTGTCATGGTGACACCACTCACTTCAACAATCAAGAGAAAACTAATGTTTGAGGTTTAAATAAGACCGGCTCCTACAACGCCCTACCAATCCTACCATCCTCCCAAGACATTTGGATTTCTTCAGTTCTATGTGTTTAGTTATATCACTCTCAATATTGTTAAAATGAAAATAAAACGTCCATATAAAGATAAAATGTCCAGCCATTGGATTTTCACCCCAAACTATTGCTTTAAAAATCTGTTTTTCTAATACAGCTGTATGATAACCATTTTTCATAAATGTCCTATTCAGAATGAGGGCACAGACATAAAAGTAGACAGTAAAGCATGATCCAAAGATCCCGGACATCTCAGATGAACAGCCAAATTCTGTGTGATGGCTTTGCCAGCTGAACGTTAAGGACAGTTAAGAAAGACTGTTGTCCGGTACCTGATCTGAGGTAGTCTCTTGTAGGAGGGCTGTGCTCTAGAGTATCTCTGAAGTAAGAGCTCCAGTGTCTGAGCCAGCACCTGAGCCAAGGTCTGCTGCGCCAGCACCGGAGACAAGGACCCCCACAGGTCACTGCGCAGGCCAAAGAGGAAATAGTGCCACATCTGGATAGAGAAGGAACACCTTTCACCCTGAACAAGAGGGGCAGGGAGGAAAAAGAGAGTGTAAGAGAGAAATAATAATAATTAAAAGAAAGAAGATCAAGTGGTAACAGTATTTAATCACCACCCACACATATCATTCAACTTTATACAACTTCATAAAACTTTACCTAATTTCATGTGTTTCTATTCACATAATGTATATATTTTACTGCTTTACAAGGTTCGAAACATCAAAAACAGCACAAAACATCAGTAAAAATAAAAAGACAAAGAAACGAAAAAACTCAGATAAATCAGAAAGTGGAGAGTGTTGAAGAGATGTGAGGAAAACAGTGAGACGAAGGTCAAAGGTTAAGATTTGGCCTGTGTTCTTGTACAGAGGCTCATGGTCACACCACCTGCACTCCACATATGGTTCCCTCAAATCCACCTAGACACATACTGAACATGACTGCTTTGAAGGCTCAACCTGGAGAAGCAATCAGCACTCTTCAGAACATCACCCAACACAAACACTCCCAGTACAGCAAATGACAAAAACCCCAATGACTCAGAAAACGTTAAACCAACATTGTCAATAATAAACTATTCATATATATATATATATATATAGATATATATATAGATAGATATATATTTTCCCGAATCCCACAGTTGCTGTGATTCCCATTGATTTTAAAGAGCTAAACAATTTGATTATTCACAAGATCGACCAACTTCATTTGGAAAAAATTAATCAATTTCTTTTTTTTTATTTTTGTGAGGGTGTTACAGCACATTTACCACACTCTGAATTCAGGTTTGTTTCTTTTTCCAACCATTTGTGAAGCAAGTTCAGGTCAGTACAAGTTAAAGAAACATTACGTAGCGTTTTACCTTAAAATAACAGATTTAAAATCATCCGCTGACTGTAATTGGACAATAGCATGCCTGTCATCACCACTCAAAGCCAGAACACAGCTGACTTCAGTGAAGCAGCACAAGACTTTTCTTAGAACTGCGTAATGTTGCAGTTTTTGTGGAACCATGTCATGTGTAAAATCCTGCAATACTACTCTACCAGAAAAAAAAAGATATTGCTTAATACTAATTAGGCTGCATCCCTAAAACCTAATCTTATAATACATCTTATAATACATCTTACAATCTTAATAGCATGGGTTTGGCAGGTTAGTACTAATAGGAAGTGAAGAAGCCTTGCTACAACATGCATAGCTGGATGTCCTCCTGACACTGTGAGCACTTTGTGTAAAAATCATAAGATCATAAGAGTACAAGATGAACATTATGTAATAAATATAAATAATGCTTATTTACTGTCTTTCTGATATTGAAAAATCCAATAGCTTTGTAACATTTTTTGCACAAAATGTTAAGTAAAGGACCTCCTGACACAGGTCCAGAAAGAACTGGAGAAATGAAGGGATAGGAGAAGAGTGATGGTGGATGGAAGGCAGGTGTGGGGCTGTGGGTCAGGAGAGGTCCAGACACAGGCAGCCAGTCTCACACCTGCACACAGCAGGCCTGTCTGCCCTATGGCCTGCAAAGAGGGAGTGTATACGTTGTGTGTGAGAGAGAGAGTGTCCACTCTCTGGCTATACCATAATGGAGGCATACGTTAGGTCCACAATAATGGACTGTTCCTGTACAGATGGTTCTGTCTAATATTGCCTTTGGCTTCCCACTGGAGGAACCAGCAGGGGGGTCACTGCAGACACAGTCCTCCACTCTATTCTACAGCACACTGAGCCTCAGGATAAATCTGCTATGCTAATGCAGGAAAATTCTCCAATACAAGTGGTTACTGTGAACAATAAGTACAGAAAACAAATGCGGTGCTGTGCGCTCTTGAGTACTGTGGCTTGCCAGTGTCTGAACACTGTAATGCAAATGCTCTCTGCCATTATCCTAAAGGAGCCCAAAGGCTAAAGCACATTTTCTATATTAAAATATACTGTTATCATGCTTAAGAACTGCTCCTACACTAATCCAATAGAATAGCAGGCCATTTGGAATTGCTGTATACACACATCAAGCACACAAACACCAAAAAGGCTTGAATAGGTTCACTTGAGGCAGTCATTTAAGTGATTATTCATCCAATCTATGAGTTTAATAAGTACAAGTCTTTAATGCATGTCGTTTATGCAGTCTGAAAATTAAAATTCCAGAGTGAACGGCCTTCTAGTTGGCTGAACATTGCTACTACTCTAAACATCTGGACTATGACCATGCAAGCTGAACTCTCTGTGGTAATTTGGGGGAAATTACACACATTCTTTATACCATACAAATCAGGCAGACAAATCCTTAACAAATTACACTGATCTACCCTACTGTGGTGAATCTAATCCAACTAAAATGACCAGACTGCAGAAAGTCAGACTGGCAAAAGTTGCATGCACACTGTAGGTAATGAGCAGATGATGCAACACTGCCCTTATTTACTACAAATGCAGATATAACCAATCGTTCTAAGATTAGATTGGGTTCGTTAATCTGCAGTGACATCTATCAAAGGGTGCAATACATTAGGCAGCAAGTGAATAGTCAGACAGTCAGTTCTTAAAGGTGATGAATTATATGTGCAGAAAAAATCAGCATAATGATGTGCTTGACTTTAACAAGGCCTGAATGACAAAGTATCTCCATCCAGCAGGTCTTATGGAGTGTCCCTCTGAATGCAGTGAACAGTGGTCAGATAGTAACTATCTGTGAATCAGCAACAGGGTCATGGGAATCTAAGGCTCATTGATCTGACCCATGGAGGACCTCACAACTTACACAATGTTGGTGTCAGATACCATAGGACACCTCCAAAGGTCTTACTGAGTCCATGCCTTGAATATGTCAGATGTGCTGTTCTGGCACATGGGGGACCAACTCAATATTAGACCCAATGTTATGGCTGATCAGCATATAACTCCATTCTGTATTTATGTTGAAGATTATTAAAAGTTTGCTATGTTGTTTAGCAACCACAACCTAATATTAATCACAGTGTTGTATAAATGTCAGTGATCAGCCATCCTTAATTTTCTAGGTAAAAAATGGATTGTAACCTAATTGCAAAGTTGACCAATTGTTTATTGTTTATATTATTCAATTAGACATTAAATAAGACATTAAATGAAATATTGGATAGATTTAATAATTTTCTGTAATTTTATAAAAGCCACAATCCAATAAAAACGGTGCTACAGTGATTTTACCACATAACCATGGTAAAAATCCCTGGTTACTGCACGGCCTCTTGTGGCTTACTGCTTTAATAAAATATGGCATGCATACTAAGAAACACCTGTACCATCTGTACCTCATAAAATGGCTTGGGGTCTGCCCAGTAGTGACTCTCTGCATCCTGCAGTATACTGGTGGCACACACATGGACGAAGTAGCTGGTCAGGTGTTCATGCAGAGCGGCCGTCACATCCTGGCTCCTCTGGATGGGCAGCAGAGTCAAAGGCCTGCAGTCAGAAACATCAAAGCCACATGGGCAAGATTTAAGAGAACAAGGAGGAGTCATGTGGCTTATGGGTCAAAGTAACATTAAGTGATTAATACCAGCAAATGGCTCTGATTATTACCTGCCAGTCATATACCACCTCCCTACTTCCTCTCCACCCCTCTTTTTCCCCTGACTCCCTCTCGAAAAAATATGAGGCCACACGTGCTTTCTGAAACAATCAACCTCTCCCACCCCTTCCCTGTCTTTCATTTCTCTCTCTCTCCTTCTCTCGCTTGCTCTCTCACTCTCTTGCTAGCTTCCCCTTTGGCTTTTCACGAGCTAACATCTGTTTTCCGACAAACGCACGTCCTCCCATAGATAAATAGTTCTGTCAGGCTCATGCAGATCGCACTCCGATTCTTTACAATCCAATTACGGCATTTTAGTATTTCTGGCAACGGCCTGACAATCTGGGGAGAGAAAAAAAAAGGTGCTTGACAAACTATAAATCGAAAAATCGCTCCAGAAAGGCCTCCACCTTCACAAATACCTCTCATTGTTGTGTATAAACGCATAAGTTAAACTTTAATTTTCCAGGCAGAGCTGATTTTTTTTTTAATGTGCCATTTTATATTTGACATTTTATCATCCAAGGAGAGACAGGGGGTTATTTATGGAACTCAATTGCATGGGATGGAGGGCTGGAAGGGAATAAAATTTTAGCATGAGGTTTTTGTGGAAGTGTTTAAAATACTCAGACAAAGAGGGTAGGCAGCGTGAGGTGTGGAATCAAGGTAATCAATAAAATGTATTGCAACCTGTTCCAAAGGCCCTGATTCAATTCTCAGATCTCATGAAATACATGAATGCATTCACACAAAAATCTCCAATCATCTTGGAGCATTACTGAGTCTGTACAGATATTTATCACTGAACTGTTTACAGTGTGGGGTCATGGTTCAGTGCACCCACTCTCCCAGATAAATACATGGTACGTTGTTTCTTGTAGGCATGTATGAAGACTGATGAACGTAACATGGAACCAAAGTTCGAAACACCAAGTCCTACCTGGAAACCAGTTTGAAACCAGTTCCAATATGATTGTGTTAGCATTGACCTGTACAGCAAGGCAAGAACGGTCATGCACCCAAGGACCACCATAAGAAGTCATGCAAGCATCGAGCAGAGGGACCAGTGCCTGCTGGAGTAACTCAGTTTTTTTTAAACGTTACTCGTCTATTTCATAAAATATAGCAGAATAACATAATATAGCAGGTATCTAAAGGTGGGGGTGTGTCTAACCAAATGAATATTTGAGTCTAGATCTGAATGGAACCACATCATCCATTTTATTTTTATAGTCACTTTGCGGTTATTTTTATAGTATTTAATTAACAAACTAAATAGAGGAATATTAACATCTTTCTTACTGTCTAACATTTACTTAACTGGAAGGAAGGCAAGCACAGCCTTTCTCTCTGTACTTGTTCTTGACATAAACCATATGCAAGCATGTCTGAGACCAAATGCATTTATGATATCACATGTTCTGTAGACAGAATACATGAAGACATCAGGTCTTCCAGAACCCATTCGATGACCAACAGTGGGTCAGGAGTTCAACATCATGTTGGCTTCTTAAAGCTCAAATAACCTTGGATTCAAATAAAGAAGAAAACATTAAATTGAAGTTCCTAAAATACTAAAGCCACTTTAGGGTCAAAAACCAGACTAGCTTACAAGCATTTCATCTTCAAATAAACTATTATTCAGCTCATTTTCAAAAGATACAGCTTCACTGTGTAATTAGGAACCTAATCAGATAATGTCTAAAAAAATGTGCCAATATTTAGCATTTTCACACAGAACTAATTTGTTTTGTTTCGTTCGTTTGAGTTAAATATGCTCACACAGAGTTGGATTAGATTCTAAAGGAGTTCATTTAATGCTGTTTGATATTAGAACTGTTCAATCTGCCTACTTTGAGCTGGCTTTAAATTGACACTGGCTTTAAATTGACATTTTTGCAAATCAAATTTAATAGGTTTTCCCACAATCATAGTAGACAACTCAATGTTCTTTGAGTCTAACAAGTCACGGAAGCCTATATTCATTAGCATTAGCACACTCCACGCCAGAACATCCCACATGTCTCAAACAGTGTCAGGCTGTTATGTCATCTCAAATATGGTGTCTATAGGCTTACATGGTTTCTGACACCAATTTTCCATCCCAATTTGGAGGTGGCAATTACCCAACCCTTAAGTACTCTCCCCATCACAAACAATACTTTTGACACTAGAAGGGTGATGACAAGCACATGCCTCCTCTGATACATGTGAAGCCAACCACCGCTTCTTTTCACCATTGTATCATTGCTTGGCAGCCAACACGCTGAGGAAAGCGCCAGGTCCTCAGCTCCAATACAACAACTAACAGCCACCTGGGCAGACCAGCATCACACTGGGTGTGATGTAGGGAGAGCGCGCCATCTACCCACTCACAAAGAGCTTGGCCAATTTTGCTATCCCCGACTCCAGCTGACGATGGCTACCTGTGATCTTCAGACCAGTGAACTAGTGCTAGTGCATTAGACAACTCAGAGCCCCCAAAGCATTTCTTTAACAGGTAACACTCACGTGCGGGTGCTGTCCCTCAGCTGACTCTCATAGTGTGTCAGTCTCTGCTGGATGTAGAGGCTGGAGGCCAGCAGTGTAGGGAGGTTCTTTAGGGGACCTGTAGCAGGCACCTGCACCGATCTTTCCTCCAGCCGAGTCAGCAGAGCAGAGGCCACTCGGCCACAGACCTCCACATAGCAGGAACGCACAGGGAGCAAGGTGTCATCTTTACACGCCACAGCTAGAGGCAGGAGAGCATCCAGCTCCCCCAGGACATCCATACAGAACTGCAGAGTATGAGAGGAGAAAACAGTGTTGTTTTTTATATTTAAAGCTTTGTTTTTCAGCGTGAGTTACCACCCATTTTAAACTGGTGAACCCCACCGAAACTGGTGCCAATAGGTTCATGAATACTCCCAGAGAGTCCTATTCTATTGGCAATACTTTTCTACAGGTACTAGACAAGCGGTGTGTGCATTTGTATGATCAATGGGTGCAAATTGAAGTTAACACATTGATTAGAATAATAGACTAACTGAATAAAATGCATTTAATCATCAGTCCAAATCTCACACTTTTATACATCATCATACAATTTCTTTTGTCATACCTCTGCACAGTTGAATTTTTGACACTACAAACAGTGTATAATGAATATGTAAATCATACAGATTTACATACATTCATGGCATTTTGCTGAGGCTCTTTTTCATTTGAATCATGTTAAGCAGGTAGGACGACTGCCTGGGGTGTTGTGTGGTGTGTTTGCCTGGCAGGGGACTTGAACCCTAGTCTGTCATGGGCAGCTTGGCTTTGTTACCCACTATGACTTTACCATAAATTATTTTCACATATACAACGGTTTGCCCCCCATTCACATTTTAGAAGAGTCCCTGCTTTAACAAGCCCCCTGTAACTCTGAAAGGGGTACTTAACAAGCTGATTAGTTGAATCAAGGGTGTTGGGAGCTGGTAATTCACTAAACGTGCCAGGACTAGGTTTGAGAAAAACTGGAAGGCCTGATTGTGGGCAAGCTGCAGCCACTCATGAGGACTCATCCAGCAGCTTCTAAACAGCAGATAAAGGACTGCTGGCTGTACAGTAGGTGGGAATTGGAGTTTAATGTTTTGGTCTGTGTAGGAGCTGGAGAAGTGGCTGCTGGCTGTGCAGTGAGTGAGTGGAGTTTAATGTTTTGGTCTGCAATGTAAGGAGTTGGTGAAGGAGCTGCTGGCTGTACAGTGAGTGAGTGGAGTTTAATGTTTTGGTCTGTGTAGGGAGCTGGTGGGAAAGGAGCTGCTGTGGCTGTACAGTAGTGAGTGGAGTTTAATGTTTTTGGTCTTAATGTAAGGAGTTGGTGGAAGGAGCTGCTGTGTACAGTAGTGAGTGGGTTAATGTTTTGGTCTGTGGGGTTGGTGAAGGAGCTGCTGGCTGTACAGTGAGTGAGTGGAGTTTAATGTTTTGGTCTGTGTAAGGAGTTGGTGAAGGAGCTGCTGGCGTACAATGAGTTAGTGGAGTTTGTTACTGTGTTCAACAAGCTGCAAGTTCAGGAACTATAATTTGGTGGAAGGAAATGCTAACATTAAACATGTCATTGGCTCATGTCTGCCTCAACACATTTCATGATAACACTCCTTGTGTTCTATTGCTTTACCAAATATGAAGGCACCTTTTCATGTTCTATTCCCAAAGTTATTAATCTTAAGACTTAATAACAATATATATAATTATTCACTAACCACTCCATTGTCAAGTCAGTCAATTTATAAACGTATGTTTATGTCATAATCAGCTGCTTATCTGGATTTACTCCAGTCAAATAACTATTTGATTCAAATGAAAAGCACCATTCAGATGGAAACCACAGATGGAGCCATCTTTCTCAATACACAGTCCAACATCAATGTCTGAAGAGAGCACTTTGCATTTTATCTGTTTAGGCAACTTTAGTGCCAGTAAAACTCTCAGGACAAGGCCTCCAATATGAATTGTATTAAAGTGAGCGAAACGGCCGTGTAGATACGACTACAAGAAAAAGTCCAGGCTGTTTTATGATTCAAAGTCTGGCAGGCTCCCCTCCTGTGGCACTTGGAAAGAGGAGCAATACTTTATCTCATGTTTCCACATTTGTCCTGGAGAAAGGATTCTCCTTTCAAGCCCTGAGTGAGAGCATGATTACGAATGTGTGTGTGCGCGTGTGTGTGTCTGTGTTATACCTGCAAAGAAGCGCCTCGGGAGGCGCCTCACTTGAAAAGAAGATCCCTAAGGGTTATCAGCAGAAGGAAGCCTTGGATCAGAACGTGCGCACACAAAACTTCCAATCTGCTTCTTCCTCCCTTCTGCACCAAGCACCAATATGAAGATATCAACCCCAGACCCTTTCCAAGCACCCCCAGCACCTCCTCCCCTTCCTCCATCCATACTCATGTGCTCCTCATTCAAAGCACATCAGCAGGAACGACACTGGAGCGGGCCACACCAGCGTATGTGCTGAGTTCACCGCCAAATTTATACACCTATAGAAATGAGTTACAGCACCAGGCTATTCAAAAGCAGTAAAACATGCACACCATATATACACTCCAGCCCTTCTCTTTCCATCGGGAGTTACCACGTCCTGAGGCCTCGGCGAACATAGGAAATAACAGACTGCTTTTTTTGTAATGGAAACTCTCCAAACACCGTCAATCAGACAGAGGACAAGCGAGTGAGAGGTGACTTCATACACCTCCCATAAATATCAGAATCAACCTTCAATAACCCGTCAGTCCCTGAGAGTATAAGGGGTTAATTGGATCCTTATAGAAAATCACACATATCATATGCTTTCCATATGAGCAAACACTCGTGACATCAGGCGAAGAATATGTGATAACATGACAGTGTTACATTATTTAATAAGGTTTTTTAATGAACCATACACAGCGTCCCTCAAAGAACCAGTAAATTATGCAAAGAAACCATTATACAAATGATTCAAATATCAGGGTGTCATATAGAACCACTGTCCATCTTTAAGAACTTTACCGAAGAACTGTCAGGACATAACTGCATCATAAGTCCTAAGCACTACTGTATATTACATTTTGTCACTGTCACACAAAATTCTTTATCTCTATTTTAATTCATTTCATATTTTGACATTATTCTAATCTGACTGTTGCTCTTTATAAAGTCAATATTACATGCTGAAATGAACAAATGTCAAACTGTAAGACTTAACAGATTTAATCACCATTGTGTGATGAACTATCAGCGAGTAATCCAGCTTGGAGAACAGATCAAATGCACTTGTTTCCAACTGAATGAAATCCCAGTTTACATGCCAAGGGCGTCTTCCAGTGCATGTGTACATGCTCAACCTGCATGCAGACTCTGACTAATCAGCGAGAGGGGGCAGTGAGGTTTACATCACTGGCACAAATATTCAATTACAGAGGAATAGGAGAAGGAAGGAGCTGTTTGGTTTTTTTCTCTTTTTTTTTTTTGCTTATACAGTGTTCAAATTTCAGAATAGAAGTCCTGAGAAAGAATAATACTGACAGATAAATAAGAAAAAAAAATGTAAATGTTCTTTATCATTTTATTTATTTCAAATAGAATGTATTATTATAAATATATTTGACAATCTAATTATATAAATTATCAAATTCTTGCATTTTCAGCTCACAAACATGCTGGATGATCGGTTTCCAACAGGGTTACTGTTTATATTACTTATGAGCAAAAAAAATGTAGGTGGAAATACATTTTTTTGTCAAATTTAAACAAATATTTAAATTCTGTTAAGATGTATATCTCAAACAAAGATAAATTTGAGTAGCCCAGGATCTCCTGAAAATAATAATATCTGACATGTCTGTCTATAAATACTTTTAAACACTTTTGGCCAATAGAAGTACATCAAACTATGAAAAAATCCCTACTCTAGGGTTCTAAAGGAAAAGGAAATATGCATTACCAAAAATTGTCACAGCAGAAATCGTGGAGACCTAAATACATTCCACCCCATTAGAAATCCATTAGAATAACCGAGCATTTAATGTAAAAAATTTATGATTATTAATGTTTCTCTAGGTGTACACTCAAATGTTCAAATGTTTGTGGATACCACTTCTATTGATTTCTTTCAATTACTTTAAGTTGCACCCATTGCTGATACAAACACACACCATGTCTAATTCCAGGTGTGGGATAGAGGGGTATACAGCCCCCCAGCCAGCATTCAGATTTGGAGCAGTGGAACTACACACCCTGGAATGAAGGTGCTCCAACTGATACTTTTGGGATGAGCAATGCTGCAAAATCTAGTAGAAAAGTAGATAACTCCCCTGGACAGTAGACAGTCAATATAACAAAAGCATTTAAAACATTTTACTACCCTTAATTTCCAAAGAAACAATAAATGAATAGGTGTACCGCACATAGTGCGTTGAAAAAGTAGGGCAAAATTTAAAGAAAAAAAAATAATAGACTACAGGCATTGTGTGTGGGGACAAATTGTTGAAATGATCCAGACTGCTTTCACTTTTCCACTTTTCAGTTTCCCTAGGATAACCAAGGATATAGCCACTTGGAAAAACTATCAAACAAATAAATAAAATGTTGGTTGTTATATTTTTATTTTATGTCTATTGTTTGTTTATTGTCTATTATCATTGTCACTGGTAATCAGTCATTTGTAAATAAAACCCTTCTAACATCATAGGTAACAGATGTTTTAAGTAAAAAAACAAAACAAAAACAACAAAAAAAAAATAAGGATTGCAATATGAGCTATATGAGTGCAGAGAGAAAATTCATTTTATGACTCAAAATTTGGCAAACTGAAAGACACTGCAAGGTACAGGCCCCTGCCAAGTGTGTATCCTCAGCAGAGAAAAGGCATCGAAAACAACAGGCCACTTCAGCCCAGCAACGGAGTCAATAACCAACAGGGTTTGGCTGTTAAGAACTTAGTGGGAGTGTGGGAGTGTGAGAAAGGTGGGCAAACGTATACACACTCCTACTCCATGCTCTCCCAGACTGAAGATGATGAGGACTCTAGAGGTGTCTGTGCGATTTATGGCTTTTTCAAGCCGGCGCTCGGGCTCAGAGAACCCGTAACTAGTGGAGATCAAAGATATGGATCCCAAAAGGACAGCCTCCTTAAGGCTATAACACAGATTTTAAGGGCTACTTTTGAATGGCGCTAAATTCTAGGCCCTCACCAGAAGGTAGAAGGTTAAGGACGATGCGCAGCCATTGTCAACATGAGGTGGTCAATAACTCGGGTGCAATTTGAGGGTGATAAATGGTTCTTTCAAACATTATGCGGGGCAAGAGGCCTAGCAACGTGGAGAATCTGAAGCGAGGCATGAATGTATGAATATGAATGTGTGAAATATTGATTCCATTAATGCATTTGGACTAGCTGCACTCCGGAGCCAGTCCTGTGGTAGCATGATGCGCCTGCTTATGGTCCGCTGTGATGTGTGTCAGAAACGAAGGGGGGTTCTGTGAGTCTCAGGGCGGCGAAGAATGCAAATACATGCGTGGGCTAACCTTTGAGTGGAGAGCTGCTCATTTCAAAGCACTGACCTACACATAAATGTGTTGTACAGGTCTTGAGTGTGGACAAATTCTGACACTTGTTAGTGATGTGCTTCCACGAGCACCAACTAAGCCACCAAAGCCCTAGAATTAAAATCAGCCAGGAAAGCTGTGAAATTTCAAAAAGGCAGCAGTCATTTAATTCAAGGGCTTGAAGATGATGTCTTTAAAGATGGATCACTAGCTGTATGATTTGTGAACTCCAACAATAGTTCACAGAAATGTAGCTTTTCAGTTATAGAGAAAAGCCCAAATGTTGATTTAAGTGATGTTTACCAATAAATAAATAAATCTGAAAATATAGGATCTTCCTATGCATTCTTCTCTGATCACATCCACAGGGGGTTGGATCCATCAGTAGAATAGAACTACCGTTGCACAACTTGATATTATATGGGCGGTGGACTAATATCAGCTCAGAAGATCTGGAATTACTATGGAAGTGTGTGTGAGCTGCTGGTTTGATTGCATCAGCCAGTGTCACTGCTTGACTGGTCCACTACCCAAACATATCCAGCCAAAAGCAGCTCTGTGGAAAGAAACTCACCATTGCTAAAGGGCTAGCAGATGGATAACAACAAACTCTAACACAATATATGGTCTACTAGAGTCTCCTACTGAACATAAGCAAGCTGTAGCAACAAGGAAGGGTTTCTATGCCTGACATTATGAGCATGTCAGTGTCACTGCTGTTCTGACAATGGTCCATCATCTAAATAATCCCTGGTAAGCACTGATTCCATCCAAAGATGTCATAAAAATATGTGCATATACGATTCAAGTGAAACATTTGCAATATATTTTGTCAAATTCAGACCTACAGTAAGATTCACAAGGAGCTACCCTCCACTGGTAACATTGTTCAGCCAAAGAACACAAGGAACTGAGAATACAGTGAGCAATTGAATTCCGGTTAATATTCCAGTGTCTACTTAAAATGCCTAAAATTAGAAACAAGTGTAACATTTCAGCTGCAAATGATTAGAACATGGTTAGAGAGGATTTTGAAGGAGCCTTAGTTATACCTAGACTTTTGGTTTGGGTTGCTCTTGATTGCTGAAGTGAGTGGGATCATGGTGAGATTCAAAGTGCTCTCCGAGGCCTTCAGAAAGAAGCACATAAGCCTAGGAAGGGATTTAAAGAGTAACACCAGTGAAATTACTGAAAACAGAAGCTGGTAGCTGTTTGTGCTTTGTTTTGACTTTACACACAAATAATGTCTGTAAAAATGATAGAAAATAGATTCAGAAAATCCTATTGGAAAGTGATTATCCAGAGACTTCCGGAGCTGCAAATGCAATAATTTTGATACATTTATTTGTTCATCAAATGATTAGATTGGCAAGGATATTTACAATAATAAGTTGTTCAAACAGAAAAAGTGCAATTAATTATTTTTTTTACATATAATTTCTACTAATTATACATTTCTCTGGACTTTTATTCTGGAATTGGAACATTATGTGAGCAAACAGAGTCTGTATGCAGGTTGAGCATGTGCACATGAACAGAGCAGTAAACATGCACTGGAAGCTCCTTTGCCATTTAAACTGGGATTTAATTCAGTTGGAAAGGAGTGCATTTATGTTGTTTTCAAACCTGGATTACTCACTGATAATTAATTACAAAATTATTATAACAGGGTTACAGAGGGTATGATTTCTAGTTTGTGATAAGTGTATCATGTCTGCAGGTTACTCTAATCCTGAGATATAAAGGCTAGAATACAGCTTGTAACTGCCCACAAAATATGGCTCTTGTTTCTAAGAGTGCTCCTACCAAGAACCATGTTTGTAATAGAGACACGTGGGTTTGAAGAACCTTAACAAACATCACTCGATGCAAAGTTCTACACGCTCAGCTTTTCTATCTTTATAGAAAAACTGCCTTTCCCTTTTATCGCATCACTCAAAGAAACATCTAAACCATCGTTTAAGAATATGCCGGACGGAGCTCAGTATCAGCAGTTATTATCTGCCAAATGGTATATGTATTTGTCAGCCTTTTTTTATTTACGTCTATATGGATTCTATATTGTGGCCAGGCACAAGGCACAGGGACTCTGTACTCCTCAGAGGCCCTCCAGTAGGGCTGAGACAGTTCATCAATCTCATCACACCAGCCCTGGTGAAGTGGCACTCAGAACAGGCCAGTCGTAATGAGGGATAAAATGAGCTGAGACATCTCAGGCCAACAGAGAAAACAGGTGAACATAGACAGAGCTATGGTCCACGACAGCAGAGCAGATAAAAGATGGCAGTACTATATACTATATGGCAGTATAGTTTTGTAAAGACTGTGATTCAGTCCTGACAGAATGTGATGTATCCTTGAAGATCTGATATCCGTAAATACTAGTAGTAGAAGTGTGTTGACCAAAGCTAATATACACCATCTCTCTTGCTCTTCTCGAAAACACTCAATTATCTGAACACTAAAATGATTTTGGGAAACTGATCTTAATTCTTAATCTTAATTCACCTTAGCAATGGTCTTGGGCATGTCTCCCTCTGGACAGGTCAGCTCAGCCTGTTGTCTGTGGGAAATATTAAGCACAGGGATGAGGGAGGAGCCAGAGGAATACATGTTCTCCTCCTGCTGTAGACTTTTACTGCACACGTCCTCCAGAAACACCTTCACACAGTGAGCCATCTGAGGAACCAGCTCGCAGAACACAGCCCTCCAGTCAAACTCCAGACACACCGCCTACACACAGAAACCACACCAGAATAATCATGTTAGTAATGTGGCTTAATATAATGGGTGGGTTCACTGTTGCTGACTTAAATGCCAATTATTAAGACATGGAGCTGCTCTGCAGAGCTTATGTGGAACTTTTTTTTATTAAATGCTAATCACTTTAAACAATGTAGAGCCATGCTGTGGCGAGGTGACCTCTCATATGCTGGCAACAGGATTACAGAGCAGATTATATAATATGCCTGCATACAGATTCCATTCCACTTTTGAAATATTGAAATATGATATCATTTCTAATATAATATAAAGCTACCACTATAATGCAGCTATTTGTCATAATTTGACATGAAAGTAAGGCTACTGCCGGACACAAATCGAGCCCAGACCTTGACTTTGTTTTCCAGTCTAAGGGGAAATGCTGCACAAACCAGGACTAAGCTTAATCCCTGTCCAGAAAGGGAATCCTATAACAAGCCTATAACACAATGTAGTCATTGGCTGTCAAAGACCATTGATTACCAGGTTTGACAAAGCGTACTAATAGGTGTGGAGTATTTTCACACAGCCGCGTGAAAATGTCAGGACCCGACATATTTAATCATATGTATATTTGATCTTCATTTAAACAATTTTGAGAGATATTTAACTAAACTATCACATCTGAGGAATGAGTTTTAAATATAAGCTGTAACATGTAGATACCCACACATGTAATACCACATAACATGTCTAAAATTAGAATCAGGTGCACCACATCAGCCGCCAATTCTTAAAACATGTTTCAAAAGGATTTTGGAGGAGGCTGTCTTGTTAAAACCTCAGATATTATTTGGGTTTGGTCTTGACTGTTGAAGTGAGTGGCATGGTCAAGGCAAGCTCCAAATAGTTCTCTGATGCCTTCAGAGATAACTAATAAATGTATCTGGAAGCTGGTGTGTTTAACTTTGCACAAAAATGTCTGCTTATCAGACTTTATCATCTAAAAAATAGAGCACAACCACTAAAATCATAACAGGACCTGTAGCCTCTTCACACAGATGATGTCAAAGTACAGCAGCTACCCCATCAAACATGTTTGATTTCCACAGGAGGTTTACAAGTCCTGGTGTATTACCTTCATCTATAGTGTAAAAGCTCCCAACTTTTTCACATGACTGTACATGCAGCAGCATTTCTATTTCAACTATGGTTCGAATGGGAGAATGAAATCAGGAGGTGTAATAGGTTTGAAATTTGCTGCTTAACCACAGAACCTGACAGTTCTTTCTTTTTGCTCACAGATAAAAATTTCAAGACCAGATGCTAATGATATCAAAATAACAAGACCTCCCTCCCAGAGGTCTACAAGGCTTACTTACATCTGTGCTCTGCAGCAGAAGGTCAGGCGTGGCTTTACCATCCAACACGCTCATGTCCACCTCCTCCCTGACTTTCTTCAGGATCCCTACACACACGTACACAGACACAAGCAAGCTTCATTACCTATCCATTTCAGTTTATCAAACACGCTCAACGGCTACTATTTCAAGGGAAGGGCAAGAGATAGCGCAACCTCAACCCAATTAAACACGACTTCCTTACACTTCACAACAGTTCATTAAGACCATTACACAGAGATAGAGTAAACGCTGTGTGAACGAGCCGCTATCATGCACACACATGGTGCTTTTGGAAAACGAGCCAGCAAAGGGAAGCGCTTCTATAACCCGAGGCTGACATATTTAACTCTGGTGTCCTCTTCTATGCACCAGTGACCTAAAAATGACTGCAATGCCTTGCAGGAAAGAAGTGGGGAGGACAAAAAAGGAGCTGCAATTATTGCAGAAAGTGAGCTTCGTGTTAGTCCAAATCGGAGGCAGTAGAGCTGATTTGAACCCCAGATAGCTACGGCCATATCTGGGGTAATCCATGGCCGGGTGAAGAGGAGGATAAGTTGTGTGTGTGTGCGTGTGAGTGTGTGTGTGAGTGTGTGTGTAGGCAGCAAATTAAAAGTGCATGCATCAAGACCACATTTTTCTAATCAGACGCTTTGGATGTGAGACCCCGGGCGAGGCAATTTAGCTTAACAAGAGCGAAAGGCGCGCAGGGTGGAGGGGGAGAGGAAGCAGCCGGGGTGTCACTTTTTGACCTTTAAGCTCATCTGATGAATTTCTGGTAATTAAGTCATTTGATTGCCTGAATTAATGATTTGGATAACTGCCCTTTAAAGGCTGTTTACTTCTCTGTAAATCGAGGTCTTTACTGCATGTCTTGTTTTTTAATGTAACCTTTATAGAAATTACTACATGCACCAGTCACTTCCATGGCATGTGGGGGGGGGAGCCCTCAGCTCTTAATTTTCACACAGAGAGAGAGAGAGAGAGAGAGAGAGAGAGAGAGAGAGAGAGAGAGAGAGATGTACAAAAGAACAGGCCCTATAGAGTGACTGGCTCCATAAGCTGTTTGTAATCAGATACAGTGGTACCAGAAACCTAGAAAACTACAAGGTTCAGTTTAGTTACAGCAAAATGTAAAAGAATGTTATTTACAATGTTATTTAAAAACTTTAAACCTCTATATAAACAATATCACCTCAACCCATATCCCGATATCAATATAAATATCAATATCACCCAGCCCTAACTCAGACATCTCCATCTCCAAAACAGCAACTTTACAGAATCATTTAATGGAAGTCAAAGGAGTCTATGCTTGTTCTGGGTCATTTTGGAGCATTTGGAGCATTTCAATCATCATGACATTTTGAGGCAATTTAAAGAACAATTGTCTGATTCACATTATGCCCAAAAGTGAAAAACAGAAAAAACTGAAATACAAGGGTGACATATATGTGCAAATTATACATATAAACTATATGTGCAAATGTTACTGGATATTCAACTACTGGCCAGAACACACCGACCAATCATCCTAATGTTTGCAGTTGTTCAGAAAAATAATTAGTCATGACACACTGGCCAAACACCACAACACACAACACAACAGCATCTAAGAAGTGACCATGCTTTTCAATATCTTTAAAAAAAAACAAAAAAAAAAACAAATAGAGGGATTTCGGGTGCCATTAACTTAAACATGCTGTAGAATCACCTCATAATTAATATCTATAGTATCTACAAACTTTCATCATGGGTTTCACCCCAGTACAGGTTCACCCATTGCTGACACAAATGTGCAAATGCAATACTCAACAATACACCCTGTAGAGAACAACTGCCAATAGAATAGGACTCCCTGAAGCAAATAAACATGATCAATCCTCCAAAATCTGGCAGAAATTCTTCCCTGGACAAGGAAGTTTTTTCAGTAACTTAAATTTGAAAGAAACACTGAATGAGAAGTTGTCCCAATACTTTTGTTTATATAGTATTTTTGTATACAAAAGTGCTCATGCAGGCTGTACTATATGAGATATATATCAACCACTGGCCTTTACCTCTGAGGCTGCAAGCAGACTCTCCTGCACAACTGAGGAAGCCCAGGTCAGTTGCCAGATCCTCCACTTTGCGTTCCAACTCCAGCAATGTTGAGGCCAGCTGGGTCAGGCATTTCAGCTGGTGGGAGGTCAGGCAGAAGTTCCTCACTCTTCTGGGAGCTTCCTGGGGAGCTGCAGGGGAACATAATGTGCAGGTCATAATGATGTGAATACTTAGCTGATGAACCGTGCCAGAAGAGTTTACAGCCATGCACTCTGAAACCATAACTGAGTGCTGTTACTTTATTACAATAGAGGCTGCAAGGCTGTTAAAAAGGTAAACTCAAAACACAATATATAAAACTTAAAACACCATCAGTAAAGAAGAAAAATTACTTTAAAGTAGCATTGAAGTCAATACACAAAGTGGACTGAAGATTCGATATAAAAACTAGAACTAATTCAAATACAGTGAGGCAGTATGAGTATTACACCCAACTTTGGGCAGTCTGGCCAAATTTTATGTGTTTTTGACAAAAGTGTAAATAAATTAAATACATTTTCTACAGACAAATCAATATTTTATACAATATAATTACAGTTTATCTGCTTAATCGTTTACACTTAAAATGTTTCAAAATGTGTCATTTGACCTGGATGACCAGGACTATAAATACAAATAGGTGCTGTTTATTAACCTAGTAGAAAAAGGCATATTTGAGCATCAACTGTACCAAGAAGTTCATATTAATTGGAAAGTGTGACAAAGAGTTAACCTTCAGAACCCTGGGCCAGTTTTACAGGATGCCTTTGTAGTTAGATGTACTTTTACCTGCAAATACACATTTATAGAAGACAGTCACACATGCTAGATGTTGTTATTTTCAGGAGATTCTAGGTTACTCAAATAAGATTCTCTTGAGATGTAAATATGAACTGAATTTAGATATTTCCATAAATTCAACCATTTACTTGAGCCTATTTTTTTTTTTTTTTTTTTCCACTGATTAGGACTAAAACACCTTTAATCTCAGAAACCCTGGAAATTAATGCAATCATTTTGTTGAATTATTTGTAATGATTGGACTGACAAGGATTTACATAAAAATAAGTTCATATACTTGACAGAATATGAACTTACAAACAAAAAACAAAAACAAACAAACAAACAAACAAAAAAACCCCTAAATGTCCTTATTATAAATTTATATATAAATTTATAAATATGTGTAGCCAAGTGGTTGCTGTGGTACTCCATGATGACTGTTGGGTGTTACAAGTGTATTTACAGGGTAAGGCCAAAACATTGGCCTTCCACTTCTTCCTTCCCTCCCTCTAAAGTTTTTGAAGTACCCCCTTTCCCAATGTTTGGGTAACTGTTACAAACTTAAAAATAAGCTTTTATAAATTTAGTTTTAAAAGTTTGAAAGTAAGTTTTTTTTTGCCACAGAGGCTTCCAAAGTCACTAGACAGTCACCAAGCACTCAAACACACCAGACGCCCTGACCTCGACTGGCTCCACTCCATCAATCCTTGTAAAAGTTCTTGCTCAGAAAAGCTCGCTCGAACGTCGCAAACGAGCACAAACTTTTTCTCGGCTCACCCTCCCATGACCCCCGTCTCAAATATGGCTTTCCCATTTCTGAAGCTGCCAAAGCCATCACCCGGGGGATGTTCCGCATTAGGGCAGAAGAATGGGCCGCCGAGGAGAGCGCTGCTGTATTCTCCGACACTCCGACAAATACTTTTTTGTATGTGCTCTTAAATGAGTTCCTCCGACAGAAAAGGCATTGGGGAGTGGATCAGGAAGGCATTAACAGAAGCTGTGAAAAGCTTGGGGATGATTGAGTATGGCGGGGATGGAGGGATGGGGAGGAGGGGGCAAAATAAATAAAAAAGGAAAGAAGACCCAATAATTGCAACATTATTGCCTCTGGATCCTAATGTAATTTTGTCATATTGTTAGAACAAATCTGACAATATGACAACATACTTATTCCCTCGTTTCCTTCAGCTTAATCAGGCAGTGGGGGGAGCTGGGGTAGGGGGAGTACTATAAATATCTTTATTTGTGCCCCCCTCCACCTCATCCCCACCCCCTCGCTTTTTTCGATCGGGTCCCATTTGCACATGCCAGTCCAGCCAGATGATTATCCTGATGTAGAGGCTGAAGTTGAACCCAGGAGCAGACTAGTGGGCACCTCAGAATAAAATCATGTGCTTATGTTTGTGTGAGTGTGTGTATGTTTGTGTATGTCTGTGATCGTCTCAGCTCTCCAGCGCTTCATTAATGGGTTCCACAGGGACCTGGAGAAGCCGTGGAGCATCGCACGGAAAATGGTTGCATGAATGCATGGAGAGATGCTCCAACAGCACCATGAGCTGCGATACAAACCCCCATACAAACAGAAGCAGAGCCTAGTCTTGTACATTATGATGGACTATGCCATACATATTGCATTACACAGCGAATGTGTGTATGCTTGTTTATGCAGCTGTTTCAGTGCTTGTTCCCATGGTGAGAATTATAAGGGGATTGGGGGTAATTATTAAAAGAGCACATATAATCAAAAAACAGACGTTAACATGCACTGCTCTTCCCCCAGCCCATACAGTCTTTATATGGGAACTGAACCACCCATCTACATAAAAGGTATGAGGAATTTTTTCAGCCCAGATGGAAGCATGCTCCTGTTGATTTATATAGTTTATATGTAGAGTTAATTGAATACCTTATTCTGGTTACAACTTTGAGGACAACTTATCTTTCTGCTAGAGTGTTAGCTACTTCTTTTATGATTTGGTACAGATAAGGAGTAGTAACCTACAGACATGATACACATATTATAACAACTTCCCTTTCTCACCACTTATTTCCAACTGAATTAAATCCCACTTTAAATGCTGAAGGAATCTTCCAGTGCATGTTCACTCCTCTGACCATGTGCATACGCTCAACCTGCATGCAGACTCTGACTGATCAGCAAGAAGGGGCAGGGCTAATGATGTCACTAACCCAGTTAAAGGGTTACAGAGGAAAGTGTACTCTTTTTTCGCTCACACAGTCCTGAGAAAGGATTATATTGATACATAAATAACAAAAAAAAAAAAGTTGATAATGCAAAAATTCATCAAAATGTTTGCATTAGCTCGGAACACTCTGAATGATCAATTCCCAACATGATTACTTGTGTGTACCACAGTTTATTAGGGTAAGTCATGTAGCCTTTATCATATGTGCATCGTGGCTGTAGGTTACTCTGACCCTGAGATATGCAGAGTGTGGATCTCGGGTTGTAAGTGTTAATGTTTATGCACTGGTATCTGTATCAGCAATAAACCTATACAACATCAGATATCTGAACGTATACACCATATGATTGCAGCCCAAGTGACTACAATCATACATTCTGTTTCAACCATACCAAACATATGCATGACACACTGTATATACGGTTGTTTGATGTATTATGCGTATGCTTCTATAATGCACATTTAATGCAAATAATGCAAGATTTTCAAGATACAGTAACACAAAAGTTGCAAGTAACTCTATAGACTTTGTGAGCAGAACTCTGCTATAATAACAGTTCACTTTTAAAAGCTTTATAATTGTATTTCGTATTGGGCTATTCGGGTTCTCAGCAGGACAGAAGAGTTGTATTTGGACAATGAGGTGCCTGAAAGGTGTAATCATATACCATTTGATGTACACAAAAATGACTTCAAAAATTGCTGACTGGTTAAAACAGCAGCCCATTACAGGAACAAGAGAGATAGAGGAGAGTAGTGTAATTTTTTCACTTATTGTGGAAAATCTCCCTTTACTTTTGACGTAACTCAGCACTCTTTAATTTAAAAAATCTTTTAGCTCTAGCTTGGTCCCATGCTTATACTGCCTCTGTCTCTCTCTCTCTTTCTCTCTCTCTCTCTCTCTCTCTCTCTCTCTCTCTCTCAGGCTTATTTGCTCCAGCTCTACCCTTGAACTCAGGTCACTCTTGCCGCCGCCACTAACTCACACTTACGCCTGGCATCTCACCTTCATGTTTAATAGCCTGCTGTCATGCTGGCTTGTCTTGCTCCCATACAGCCATAGTCCAGCTATTTATTGCCCATCCATTAATGGCTTATTAAGCTAGGACTCTCATAGCTAACCATTAGGGGCCTGTGTGGGAAAAGGATGGCCCAGGCACTAGAGGCGTAATGGGGGTTATTACAACACAGTGATGGAGAGGAGGTGGTCGAGGGAGGGGGTGCTGGGGGCATTCAGCCATGTCATTTACAGTCAAAGAGAAAAAAGAAGCCAAGGCAACGGCAGGGGTCATTAAAAGGGCATGACTCTCAGATGAAGTAAGGGGAAGAAGAGGAATGGGATGCAAGAAGAGCAGGTGATGTGCTGTAATGTTAAGTGTATATAATGTATATTTGCATGACCGATGTGTCACTTTAGGGTCAATAGCCAGCTT
This sequence comes from Acestrorhynchus altus, assembly GCA_034509495.1. Classification (NCBI taxonomy): domain Eukaryota; kingdom Metazoa; phylum Chordata; class Actinopteri; order Characiformes; family Acestrorhynchidae; genus Acestrorhynchus; species Acestrorhynchus altus. Next base: position 14,506,833 of record CM067522.1, on the reverse strand, counting down.
AGAAAATGGCGTGTTGCTGGCCATGGTGCTAGTTCTGAGTAACCTCTTAAAGGACTCATAGCATGGGCAAACCTCAGTTTACTCATATCTGTTGAATAAAAGAGTAACCTTAACATAGCATAGGAAGTCTAATTTATAATACACAATTTCATATATGACCATTAAGGCAAAGTACAAATTTCAATTTATTGTTAATACTAAAGGGGATAAATGGAGATAAAACAGAAACGTCTCGACCCAACTATTCCAACGGGGTGTTCCTGCTCGTGCACAGGTGGAAAATGCGGTACATGGGGAATGTGGAAGAAAACCAGCTGTCCACACAAGCAGAGATGGCAGAGAATCAGCGTGAGAGGAAAATCTGGATAATCAAAAATTTTATTTTGGTCTGTAAGCCAATGTCGTTATCTTGGCAACATGTCTGCATGAATTTGAGGGCAGAGCTTCTGAAGGAGAACTGAAGGGAGGGGTGTGGTTGTGGTGTAGTTGATTTCAAATATCAACAGTCATTCAACTAGTCACTTTCTAGAATCATGCACATTTCCTTTAAATATGTAGGCTTCCTATGCTGGGATGTGTGATTAAAAACACAACTTCATTGTACTGTACAAGTGTATATCACAAAACTAGTGGATTATTATGAATGTAAATAAATGCAGGAAAAAAAATGGAAATATAGGCCCTAAAAGAGGTCTATATATGGACCCTCCAACTAGATTATCACTGTTTTACCTACATGACATATTAATTACTTGGTGAATAATAAGCCTCAATATTAAGATTAAAAACTGAACAACAAGCCTAGAGTTCAAGAGGTCAGGCACACAAAGCGAAAAGTGCTGAAGTAGTTAGCTCTGGAGTACCGCAGCTCCAGACACAGCCTGTGCAGCTGATCAAAGGCAAAAAAAAGAGAACTTACTTTTCTATTGAGAGATTTGAAAAGTGGGGGAAAGAGCTCTCACAAGGGTAAAAGTATATTGTTAATGACACTGCACTACCCCAACTTTAATCTCTTTAGTGCCTCCAGAGGGCAAAACTCACAAAATAAATAGACGCTATTGTAATTGTAAATACACGTCCTTTTCCTCAAAGGCACTCCTGAATTAGGCTTTGCTTAAACTAAAAACAAAATTTGTGTCACGCTTGCTTTGATTGACATGGAGCGAGAGACACAGACAGAGAGCGAGAGATAAAGCGAGTAGGAGGGGTGTGGGAGTGAAAAATGGCAGCAGGAAGAAAGAGAGAGAGAGAGAGAGAGAGAGAGAGAGAGAGAGAGAGAGAGAGAAGGAGAAACGTGTGGAGGCAGGGAAATCCCCAAACAGTTGTTATTGATTCCGGTGTTTACGGGCGGATAGTTTAGTGCCGTTTACAAAACAGAACAGATGCAGCCAGTGAGCAAAAAGGTAAACAATTGCTGTGTGGCGCGCTGCCAAATCCCCGGCCTGGCGTATTAAACTGACGCTGAAGTGCTTTTCCCCTTTGGGTTGCACTTACTGCCACTTCATCTCCTCCACACTCACTCGCCCCATTCTCTCCTTTCATTCACTCACTCACTCACTCCCTCCCTCCCTCCCTCTCTCACTTGCGCTCTCTCTCTCTCTCTCTCTCTCTCTCACACACACACACACACACACACTGCTGGTTCTAGATGGTGCTGGCTGGCTGGCTGTCTGGACTGTGTCCTGCTCTGACCCTTGGGGCCTTGCTCTACCTAGCTTGCCCATTAGTGGGGGGAATTGCATGTGTCTGACACGAGCCCTAAAAGCAATTATTAAATGCTTTTCGCCAAATGATGCCCAGCCTCTTTGGGGAATGGGCAATCATGCAATAATTTAGCCACTGATTTTATTTCCTGTCCTCTTTCTCATTCTGTGTCACCTCCTCGTTCACTCGCTGGCTAAAAGTATTTGGATCAGGGTGGTCTGTCACCATCAGTAGGCCACAGGCCATGTCGGGCCTGCTTGGGCCCCACTAGTACTGGCTGATATACTGTAAATTTCGAATTATCCTTATCTATTAATATCAAAGCTTAGTAAAATACAAGCTGTTATTTTATGTGTAAATGATTTTCACAGTTTGATAACCATGTCATGGTTTTACGGTAACATTTCACAATTCTTCTTTTTCTTCAAATTATGACTATTATTAGTTACAGTGATTTTTTTTCATTGAACAAACACTTTACTATTTGTACTATAGCACTTTACTATAGTACAAATGTAAAAAGTCTCAATTTTGAAAAATAAATAAACAAATTAAAAGACATGAAAGCTGCACTAGTGAGTTCACTTAAATGGTTTTGGATCCAGCTCATTGTTACTTTTATTATAGATTAATATACTGATCAATAAACAGATTAGTTTGTTTTCAACCCTTTGTTCAGTACCAATATTAGTGTAAACAGTAAAATAACCATGAATTTTAGTACTGTGGTATACCATCAACCGGTGTACTTCTGCAACCCCTGTCAAATGTAAAGGAATTCTCTATGGAATCTAACTGCATTTCTAACCCTACCAACACATTAAGCTAAGGTTTAGGGTTTGATTGGAGGGTTAGGGTAAGGTTAAGGTAAGGTGTAGGGATAAATTCCACGGAGAATCATTTACACTGAGCTGCATTTAATAAACATTCAATGTTAGTTGAATGTTAATGAGCATTTATAAGGTGATTTACTAAGTGATACTAGAATCCAGTTGGTATATTTTTAGGAGAAGAAAACAAAATCTCCTGTTAAACAAGCTAAGCATCAAATAAATTGTGAGTAAATCTATTTGGATTAGCATTATGGAGTAATTTCAAACAATTGTCAATTATCTCTCAGTCAAGGGTCATGCTGCTTCCCAATGGCAGCTGGAGTCAGAGAGAGAAAAATGATCTTGAGGTTAGATGTGGGTGGTTAGATGGCACTCTCTCCACACATCACACCCAGTGCAATGCTGGTGGGCAGAGGTGTCTGTTAGCTGCTGTATTGGAGTTGGGGTTGGCAGTTTGAAAAGAGGAGTTGGCTGGTTTTACATATATCAGAGGAGGCATACAATTCAGGATTCATACAATACTATAAAATCGGTATTGCTCAGGCTTACCTGCAACTGTTCTTCTAATTAAAGAGAAAACAGGCCAGGAGCAATCAAGGACAGAGGGAGGTCCAGATTTCATGTTAGTGGTGTAACTGCTGGTGTTGCCATGTTGAAGCCAACCCCACATAAAAAAAGCCTTACTGACAAGTTTATCATCCAGTAGGATCAACAGCAGTATTCTCCACTGACTCTGACTGACAGGACAACAAAGCCCGCTCAGCATGTCGGAAGCTGAAGCTCCACACAGATGCAGATGTTAACAGTGGCACCAGGGGAATCCAGCAGCTTCTGTATCAAAGCTGCCTCTGCCTCTACCCATCCTGCCCCTTTAGCAGGGAGACAGGGCTCCAGCGGCACGGCAGACAAAAACACACAGGCTCATGTTTCAGTGCACTGCTTTAACGCTGTGGGTTCAGCTCTTTGCACTTTGGGCAATGTTGTTGTTTTTGTTGTCAAGCTTTGGCTTATGGTGCCTCAAGACCCAAATGTACCTCCTAAGGGGATCCCAAATGGTCCACACTAGGTTATATGCCATGATATTTATGTATGTTTGTGTGTGTGCATGCGTGCATGTGTGTGAGCTTAATTAATTAATAGTAATTTAATAATAGTAATTAATAGTAGTTTGGTGTGACACGCAAATATGCCTATGTAATGCGCGCACACACACACACATACACACACGCACACACACACACACACACACACACACGCACACACACACGCACACACACACGCACACACACATGCATACACACACACACAAAACTAAGATTAACCTCATGATCTTTACCATTTCAAACTACATAATACAGAACCAGAAATCACTATCAGAAGAAAAAAAAAAAGAAAAGAAAAGAAGGTATCAAAAAAAAAAGAAGATAGATAAGAAGGTAGCCAAGCATTTCCAGTTCATGCTTTCATCAATGAAAAATGACAGATCAGGGCAAATGCAAAGACCAAGAAAACTCCCAGACAAAACTATGCATGTGATAGTGGGACATCTGAACTGGAGATTCACAAATCATTCACAAATTCATTAGCATTTAAATTTTTTTTAGAAGTTTTTGGAAGAACTTGTTATAAATAACATTTTCAATCTAATCATTACAAATAACTCATCGTCATTTGTTACATTTTCAGCTCAAACACTAAGTCATCAATTTCTAATATGATTTCTAAGATGTTTTTATTCTAAGCAAAAAAAAAAAATCTGCACAGAGAAGAAAATCTTGTGTGTGATATATATGATCAAATTCATACAAACATATTACAAACTGTTAATATTTACATCTAAATAAAAAAAAGTAATAAAGAATAAAAAATTAGACAGTAAAATGACTAGCTGTCCAGAATGAAGTCTAGGTTCTGCTTTAACAAATGTATTATTCAACCTTTATTTTCATCTTTTCAGATGTGTTTCTCATGGATCTTGATACTGATTCTCAGTAGTAAATCTTGTTACCGATTCACAATAATAATATAATGGAGGGGAAAATCTGATCTGGGTGGTTGCACAGATACTCTAGTTGCGAGCACACACATATGCACCCACACACCCTCACACTTCTAGCCCTTGCACAGCCAGGGGCACAGTCCGCTCGGGCAACAGCAGGGGTTGCCAGTCTTTCCCGCGGTGTAAATGTTGGGATCTGATGGTACGATTAAGTTGTAACAGGGTGGAGTGACAGCAAGGACACTACTGACAGTTCCCTTTGCTTCATGTTTCAGTGATACAATCTAGAAACATTTCCTTCCCTCAAGGCCTACCTGCATGGGTGAATCAACTTTTATACCAAAACCCGCTGGCAGTAAAAACCACAGACCGCAATAAAATGATTGCCTGATATCCTTGAACATCCTGAAAGGAGAAAAAAGAGAGCATGCCTACTAAATTCCCCACATTGCCAGGTAGAGCTGAGTGGAACGCTTGGCCCCTCCCAGAACAGAATTCCAAACAACTGTAGTATTGCTGCTCCGTTTGTTTTGCTTAAACAAAAGAACAAAATAGAAAAGCGAAGGGTTCTTCATTCATTAACCACTGTAAGTAACCATGAGCCTGGCATAAACCCACCTTCCCCTCCCCACACCCACGCAGCACACCTCTCATACAAAAAGACCCACTCGTTTTAAACAATCTAAAGTGTATGGAGAGCCAGCAGCTTGGAGGTAGGCCCGTGTTGCACTTGTGAGGAGAGGGGAAAAAAAAAACCAAAAAAAAAAAAAAAAAACCTCGAAGTGCCATAATTGCAAGTGTGCATGCACCATCACGCCACATATGACAGTGTGTGTAAATGTGGAGAGCGATACAATTTAGTGAAGTGTGACTTTATTAAATATTAAAAAACATTGTACAAGGGCATGTGAGAGATTGCAACAGCATAAGCAATCTCTTCTGTGGTGAGGGGCTATTAGACAGAAATGTTTGCAGTGTGCTTTCAGGGTAAGTGCTGGAATGATGAGCGCATTGCAGCACTAATGAAATGTGCGATATGTAAACGGAAGCTGTGGTACATACAAAAGAGTCTGAAAGGGTTACAATATGAGTAAGAGTCAACAGTGGTTTTGTTACTTGCCACACACACACACACACACACACACACACACACACACACACACACACAAACATACACTTATCATTCTAGCACTTGACTTGGAATATATATAAGACTCTATATAAGAGTATATAATGTACCACAGATTTAAAGGGATGTACAATGATATCATAATTTATTGGTAGATAATTGGGGGAATCTAGCTGATATTTATATTTGACCAATATATTAACTGCAGCAAATGCAGAGCATTTAGGTGATGCTGGGATATTATATTTTTTTTTTTGTAATTCTGCTCTTATATTTTATTTTTATTATTTTATTTAATTGTATTTTTTTTTATATCTGTTTATATATCTTTTCTATCTCATCTTATATTTTATTGTTTCAGGTGGTCAAACAGGTATCACAACAAACACTCACAGACTGGGAAAGGAGGGCATTGATCAGAGAGGCAGCACAGGGACCAAGGATAACCCTGAAGAAGCTGCAGAGTTCCCAAGCAGAGACTGGAGTGTCTGTGCATATGACCACAATGAGCCATACACTCAATCGAGCTGGGCTTCGGCCACCAAGGATAAAATTATGTCTAGCACAAAACCAACACATCTGATCCCCTCTAGAACACCATCCCCAGAGTGAAATATGGTGGTGGCAGCATCATGCTGTGGGGATGTTTTTCAGCAGCAGGAATGACGAAAGTGGTACAAGTCGAGGGGAAGATGAATGGTGCTAAAAATAGATATTTTGAGCAAAACCTGTTTTGGTCTGTCAGTGATTTGAGCCTGGAACGAAGGTTCACCTTCCAGCAGGACCATGATCCAAAGCATATTGCTAAAGCAACACTTCAGTAGTTTAAAAATCCCAGTGGCTCATATCTTGTAATTGCAGCAAAAGGGGGCTCTACAAAATACTGACTTTTGGACACTATTTAAGTTTTTAATTTTGTCCTACTTTTTGTTTGCATCCCCAAAAAAACCCTCAATACATTTTAATTCCAGGTTGTGAGATAGCAACATGAAAAATGCCAAGGGGATGAATACATTCGCAAAGGCACTTTTTTGAAGGAAATATAACTATACTTGTATTTAGGTAAGGAATTATTCATTTTTACTAGGTGTAGGATTTACTGTTTATCTTGACATTCACCTGAAAAAAAGATGCATACATATGAGACCCATCCCCACCTTCCCCACACACTCTCTCACACACACACACACACACACACACTCCCATCTGCCTCTCCAGCCATGTCCCCTGCAAATGCACTGAGGTGTGGTGGTAAGGGTTTAAAATGCCTCATTGTTCCGGATCAGTCAACCTGCACGTCAGAGTCAGAAGCCTGGTCCGGAAACAGGAATGAAGAAGGGAAAAAGGACAAATACAAAGGCCTATGCCTCCCACATCTGGTGAAGGAAGGAGGGAACAACATCAGTCCCTCCCTCTCAGATGGAGGGGTTAAAAGAAGCTGCCATCGCGCCGCATGAAAAGCTGTTAAATGCTTCAGTGCTTTGACAGCATGCCATGGTAGGAAGTCCTGCTCTCCCCTGAGACCCCACAGCTTCTCTCCCCACAGCCATGCTTCTGCCAGCAGAATGTGGAGAATGAATAAAGGCAAGCTTTAGCTTATATCAGCTTATCATTTATAATAATGAAAATGAAAATAAAATTAGGGTCATTTCAGATTGATCTGATTTTTTTAAGGCTGTGAAAAGAAATCTTATAATAAAATGTTTATAGTGCATTTAAATCGACAGTTTTGGGGGGTGCAGGTGTTATTCAGGAGCTGTACTCCTCTCTTCTCTACCATGCGGCCGGGGAGAGGGTGCGCTCTGGTAACACTCACAAGCTATACTCCTCTCCTGTCTTCTGGACCACGCGACCAGAGGGGGGGGGCTTATTGTGCAGCCCGGTACCAATTGCTCCACAGACCGGTACCAGTCCGTGGCCCGGGGGTTGGGGACCACTGTCCTAGAGGACAGCATCAAGCACTAAGGGGGTTCACCCAGGACAGAGTGCCAATCCACATCTGGGCATACAGACATACATTCACTCACACACAACAGGGCAATTTAAAGTAGGCAATTTACCTGATCCATGTGTGAGGAAACCCACGCAGACACAGGACGAACATGGAAAATCCATGCCTTGTACCCAAGAATGTGCTAACTAGCAATTACATATACGGCATATCCATAACAACATGGCTTCACAAAGTGCACTATACTTTATCAGTGACTTTCACATTTTACCTCTGGCTTCAAAGACAAATGACATGATCACCAGTCAGTGAATAGGTAAATGACTCGGGATAGCACTCATTAAAATTCTCTAATAGCACAATAACAATTTCAATCACTGAATAGGGCCTGAAGGCAGGTGGCACAATCTTGCATGTACGTTTAGCAAAACCATGAGTATCTCCAGCATGAAAAAGTGGAATAGTCTTGTCTGAATTACATGCTCACTGTGTCCACATTAATAGACTGTGCACTGCTTCTAGTGGTTCATGGAGTCTGGTGGCTGGGCCATATGCAGGTGTCGAGTCTCTTGTGTTAAACCATGTTGGACCATCAAATGGCCCTGCAGAAGCAAAGGCCAATTATCCAGCCCTACACACATGCACACGCACACACACACACACACACACACACACACACACACGCACACACACACACCTCAGCATAGGCAGAGAAAAAGTGCTGAGCTTGTGAAACAAGTGGATTAACTGAGATTGACAGATTCTGGACAGACGATTTTCCCAATATATGAGGCTTGACCATTAATCAAGGAGTAGAGAATGATAATACATTTTAAAAGCAACTTTATTACATTTTATTTTAGTCTGAAAATAAGCTACAGCGGTGTGCTGTGTCCGCATCCACACTAGGTGTAAACCGACCTGTACCTGCCCTCACATGCTGGAATGTTTCCTGTGAAACACTATTTTTACAGAGGACATGAAGTAATATTTACCCCCATGTTTATTAGCATGAGAATTGTATAGCATGAAGGTATTATTACAATTTGTTTTATAGGAAGAAAAAGAGTCCAGAACTGTTACCAATTTTAAAGTCCAGAGGAATGTCTGACTTGGCTCATTTGGACTAAAATCAGTGAGAAATTAGTACAAATTAATTTACCGCACCTACCCATGTAAAACAAATCCAATCCAAACGGGGGTTAAGGCTAGATGGCACCTGCATAAGCCTTTAAAGGCGACTGACATGAAACTTGGATAAGTATTTATAAAGGCTTATTCTAATAAGCTAGGGCTGGGCAATATGGATGTGTATTTAAGAGTACAAATGGGGACAGAGGGGAGCAAAGTAGAGCAGGAGCTGAGAGCAAAGCAAAGCAAGGGAGCAGTAAAAAGGTTTCTACAGAAACAGAAAGTTAAAAACTCAATGTAAATGCTCTGTTTATATCAAAATATCAAAATAAAGATGAATATGAATATAACATTCACAGTATTGTTATATATATACCACCCAACCCTACAACAAACATTATTATTCAAATGTCTCCCCTGTCAGTCTTCATGTCATTTCGCCCCAGAAGGCCTTCATAAAGGTGTTTATAGCTGTATTTCAGTTGTCAGGAGAAGTGTAGGTGTTGTGTAGTCTTATGAATATCTCAGTATTCACAAAAACAGGTTAGCTTTTCAGGTTAGCTCAGGTTAATGAACCTTGAAATGCTTACGCTAGTACTCACCTACTGCTGACTTCTTGTTGGTACCTTTCCCAGCCTTCCCTCCATGTGCAGTGTTGTCCTTCTGTGCTGCCTCCACCTCTTGCTCCATGAGAGAGCTCAGTTCCTGTGTCAGGGTGCTCAGGTAGGCCTGGTTGAGAAAGGCCAGGATGCAGTGTGGTTCAGCTATTCCGTTCAAGACATGGATCTCCTCACTGAGCATGGAGCAGAAGGCAGGGATGACAGCCTGGAAGCCCAGAGCCAGCCTGTCAAAGCCCCTCTCCCCTCCAGGGCTACACGTCTGATTACTTCGGAGCAGCCCCAGAACCGTCCTGCTCTGTTGGGCCTGGTACTTTGCAAGAACCTCTGTTTCTGGGTATAGGAAGGAAAGTTGTTGGAGGATGTGGATCCTTTGTGGTACTCTTGAGCTCATGCCTGATTCCTCTGCAGACTGGTTAGACTGATTAGGTTCCTCCGCTGGCTGGAGTCTGTCCAGCAGGTGGCGTCGCAGCAGGAACCGGACATCGTCCCAGGTCTCCTGAACTTCCAAGGCGAGGTCATCTCGTACAGAGCAGACTGGAGGGGCAGGGCTGTGGCCCTGCTCAGATAATGAACCAGAGGAAGGAAAGGCCACCCCACACTGAGACGAGATGTTCAACAGCAGCTGCAGAACAGCCTCCTCACGGGCCTCCTCTGTCTTCAGCAACTGTTGCTATTCAAAGAAATGGATAAGGTGAAGGAACACATAAGCAGAAGTGATATGAACAGTAGCCAACACAGTGTAGTGGGCAACACCAGCCACAAGTGTCAGAATACTGTTTTACACTATATCAATCAGAGTCCTTGTGTAACACTCCTAATGCACCATTCTCATTTTTCACTGTAAGGGATTACGACATACAGGACAGTGGTCATTTACAATGATGTATAATTGTTTTCAGTACAAAAAAAAATAAAGTACTTATTACTAGGTCTGTTATGATGGTTACATTATTGACTTATTGTACAATAAATTCATTATTTTGAGTCAAGCTGTTTGGTTCTTTCATCTGTAGTCTGTGAGCAGACAGTAACCTCTATTGTGCAGTGTAGTGGGTGCCTCCATACGCAAAGAGCAAACTAACTCCCCCACCTTTGCTCTTGTGGTTGTCTTTTACATTGTTCATTCAAGACATAAAATGGTATTTACAGCCTGTGTGTTGTCCTGTTTACAGCAAAAACACGTTGTGAAAGGGTTCAGGATGTTGATGTGGCTGCATTATGCTGTGTGCTCTTTTAGAAAAAATGTCCCGAAGACTTAACAATTCTGTCCAGAATGTTAAGAAAATTGAGCCAAACTTCAAAGCTGCATTTCAGCTGTGGTGTGGGAACATTGTTCAAATTAGGGAGTGTGCATTAACTAATGCATTAACATCAGTGAATGACTGTTCGTTCGAGTTGTCCTGCCCATTGATATGTGCTAATTAACTGCACCATGCCTGCACCAGCCCATGATTTTTAATGTTGTCCTGTGTTTTCCCTGATCATTCTGTTTTCCACACGTGCAGTATACAATATGAATGTACTTTTGTGAAAGCAAAAATGATTTTGCCACCTTAATTACCTTGTTGTCATCCTCATATTGTGATTAAGTCTATTCAAACTTCCTATCTATACTTTCACTGGGAGCAGTGCTGTTAGACCGTGGAAATAGCCTACCTACAGTTGTCTTCAGGCAGCTTTACCTTTACCGTTAGTTTGACAAGATAGCACAACTTGTCAGGCCTTTGTTTAAAAACAGTGGTTTTATTTTGTTTAACTATCATTTATTTATGCAGGATATGTAACTATTTTATATACTGTAATGTTTGCTTTAACTCCACTGCTTCTAAATCACTGAACATCTGTAATGCTCTGAACAAAATTTGTATAATACTCCAATGTTAATATAGAGGACCCACAGGATAAAGATACAGCTTATAATAATGTGATGTTACCACAGATCTGAGGAAGTCCAGCAGCTCCTGGTGTCCAGTAGAGATGGGTTTCAGTGAACTCAGATTACGCTGACTGAACCACTGCAGACATTCTGTCGGACTGGGCGACCGTTCTCCAATCCAGGCCTCGCCAATCTTCCCCTGGAGCTCCCGCAGGTTCTGCTCGATACTACACACAAACACATGGACACACAACACACATTTAGTTATACTTCAGTCATGACATTTAGCCCTCCTTCCTTTAACCCACAGCCCTGATCAAGGCACATCAGCCCTAATGAACACAGACAATCAATATATCTGCAGTCAGTCTGGAGTGTACACATGGGTGGAAGTACAAGTGTGTGTGTGCGTGTTCTGAGGAGTCTGATCCAGATTTGCCATAAAATGACACATCTCTTTCATCAACTCAACACAAGTAGAACTTCACCGTAAGCATGCATCATCAGCACTTCTGTATGCTCTGTATGTGATAAATTAGACCTGACATATTCATTCATTCATTCTCTCTCTCTCTCTCTCTCTCTCTCTCTCTCTCTCTCTCTCTCTCTCTCACACTCCATTACAATGCATGGCCTGTCTATGTAAGAGCAAGCCTGACTCAAGGCCTATAAACGGCCTGCTGTAAACACCACGCTGTACACAAGGCCAGATGCCCTCCAACGGCAACACATTAAATACCATTTCAAAGTGGTGCATTTTTATCCCGCAACAAAACATATCACACATAAAGTGCTGTTAATTTTAACGACATGTGCCCACATTAAACTGAGGGAACGAGGCGCATGTGTTGTGTCAATGAGCCTCTTTCCTTGTTTTTATTTTCGGCTTTCAGGCAGGATTGCCAACAGGAACCCGACGAATGTGTCTCCACGACAGTGGGGACAGGCTGTGCTGGAGCAGCAATTCTTCCTGTTTCTGGGCTTTAATGAATGGCCCAAAGCTTGCTGTAAAATCACTCCAGCTAACAGCCAACATAAACAGCCTGTTTTACCAGCTGAAGATGCTGCCTGCAAATTTGCACAGACAACAAAACTGCTGCTCTTTATTCAGACTTTTTTCTTCTTAAAGGCTCTGTTTACAATTTCAATCCAATACACTTTTGGTCAAATTCAGTGAGTGTTTCTTCAGAATTTCATAGTGCGCAGGTATGTTTGGTTCTGGAAAGTCTGGTTCTGGTTCTGTAAACAGGAGACAAACAAAGTGGCTTGGATCGAGTCGCACAACACTATTCTCACAAATCAGCAACAGGGGCATTCTTGCTTGTGCACGAGCTGGGGGAAGAGGAGGGGCAGAGGCAGGGGCACGGTGTAGCTGGCACTTGGTAGATAGTTATGCTAGCTTCACATTCAACTACATGCATTGTCAAGAAAAGATGACCAAGAAACATCAGAAAGGTCAAAGTTCTGACAAACAAAAGCCTGGGTTGAAAACAACCTGGGCCACAACTGCTAACATTAAACAGTGGTGCTATTGCTGGGGCAGGAAGCAATACAGGACGAGCCCACTAACACTAGTAGGTGGTGTTTTTACAATGTGAGGTGGTTCTATCCCCATCTTCCTTACTAGATTAGCTGATAGAAACCTACAGTGCTTTGTAGAAACAATTTACGCAAATAACTCTTATGATGTTGTGTGTTGGATACCGTGTTCATGTTTGCTGTCTTATGGACTGCAAGCCCAATATTGTTACCTTGGCAATGCAGGTGCGTGAATTTAGGGGCCTTCGAAAGGTGTACTGAAGGGAGGTGTTTGTGGTGCTTTTGAGTTCAAATATCAACAATCGTTCTCCAGAATCATGCATATCCTTAAATTCTAGGCACAATGTTCTTCTTTACTCTAATTAATACAATTAATGAGTCTATAAGTCTGAACATATGTTACAGCAACACCTCTTAGAAAAAAGACTGTTCACTGAGCTCAGAAGGTAGATTTCATTTTACTGCTCCCTTGTCTCTCTCCCTGTCAGATGACAACATCAATTTATAAATGCATTAATTAAGTTTTTTGTAAATATATTAGGTTTTTTTAATGCTAGTGGCTACACGTGTGTCAACAATGGAAAAAATATTTGTGATGTTTTTTTCATCGTCTAACAACTTCTTGAGGCGTCCTTCATTTTTTGTTTCATGCACTTAACAAGTAACATGGTAGTGTATGCTATGGAGCTGGGCTGGTCACTGTATTGTTTGAGTCATTTCACCCTTACAGAGTATTTGCTTGCTGCACAGTTCTGCAGATAAGAGCCATGCATAGTTGGGATTTGGGAAAAGTGCACATCATGCCATCTGCAAACTACATTCCTCCTTACAAATGTGCATCTGTGCAGAAGCCTAAATCAGCTTTTATGCATGTTTTTTTTTATGTGTGTTTTATTTTTCCCAAAGTATTCAAATTTTAAAAGCAGCCCTACTGTTCAGCTAGCCCATTTCACTTCAGCTTGTTCACAATTCCACAGCAAATATCCTACAAAATGCCACATATCATTAAAATACCTTGAGGTTAAAAGGATCCTGTGGTTATATTTCAGCCTTTTCACCTCATTTTAGCCTGTGTGAAAACATGGCACCGCTGTTATTTATTCAAAGTGTGAAACAAGAATCAAGTTCATTTACTGTTTCTCATAAAGCAGGATTTGTGATTGGTGGTTTTGTGCTATGGCTGTTTTACCAAACACCGCAGGACTTCAGTCTAACAGCCGGATGGAAACGAGCATCCATCTGTGCCACCATCCAGCCCAACCGCTCCATAAACCACACACTGTCCTGCCTCCCGCCATCACTGCCTATTAGAGTCACACACACACTCACGCCTGGGTAATCAACATCCCGTTTAGGATGGAAGTGGCCAGCAGACACTCAATGCCCCGTCAGAGACAGGCTTGTTCTGACCACCCAGGAGAGTTGGTGTCACTCTGAGGGCAAAATGCCAACAAAAGAGCTCCCCAGGTTCCCAGTGTACTCAATTAGAAGTGCTAGAGAGCTCACAAATTCCATATTAGCACATCATTAGCACTCATTACCTTAGCTCACATTAAATATATCAGCAAATGACGCAATAAAACAGATAAAGCACACATCAGATATTCTTCTTTGTACATGTCTGTCCAAATGTTTGTGGACACCCCTTCTTATGAATGCATTCAGCTACTTTGAATTGCACCCATTGCTGACATAGATGTGAAAATGCACAGACACAGCTTGTCTAATCCCTGTAGAGAAATACTGCCAATAGAAGAGGACTCTTTGGAGCAGATAAACATGAACCTACTGCCAGCATGTTCAATGCCAGGCTTGGACTAGAGGGGTATAAAGCCCCCGTATTGAGCTGTGGAGCATTGGAACTGTGTTTTCTGGGACGATGGTGCTTCATCCAATAGTTCTGGGATGAGTTGGTGTGGTAGTGATCCAATATCGTGACCTCACTATTGTTCTTGTTGTTGAATGCAATCAAATCATCACAGCAATGTGTCAGGATCTAGTAGAAAGCCTCCCCTGGATAGTAGAGACAATTACTCCAACAAAAGCAGGAGACACTCTTTTTAATACCCTTGTTTTCAGAGGAAACAGTGAATGAGCCGCTGTAAGAATTTCTAAAATGCTTTATAACGGGGATGTATTTTTACTTTTTTCACTTGCAGACTTCTTAGCATTTACTTTCAGTACATTTTCAATAACAAAATCATGTCTCTGACAGATCTTAAATATTGGTTTTAACAGTAAAAAGGTTAGATTTATTATTATACTTTTTTAACCCACTGTGTTGTGCACACACGGGAATTAATCCTCCACATTTAACCCATCCTCACACAGTGATACACACATACACACTAGTGACCTCACACACCAGGGGCCAGGGAGCACACGTGGCCGGAGCAGTGGGCAGCCCTATCCGCAGTGCCCGGGGAGCTGGGGAGTTCAGTGCCTGGCATAAGGGCCCTTCGGTCATGTCCTGCCAGTTCAGGGATTCAAACCGATGACCTTCCAGTGACAAGGCTGTTTCCCTAACCACCAGACCATGGCTGCTCCCTATTTTTTCTTTTTTTTTTTTAAGTAAAAAAGTAATTCAGTATTCAGATCACAACAAGAATTCACAATTACAAGTGGTGGGAAACACAGTTTCGTGTGTTGGTCTGAGTAAGGAGCTGGAGAAGGAGCTGCAGGCTGTGCAGTGAGAAGTTATAAAATGCAGCTAGTCATAAAATTACAGTTTGGTGGAAGGAAATGCTAACATTAAAGCATATTAAATGCAATGTTCGTGCCTTAATTCATTATTTTATTACTTTATTTGTTTCCCAAAATGTTATATAAAAGCAATAGAACACAGGTGGTCGTGTGTTAAAGTAAATAACTCTCCTTCGGCTCGTGTCTCTTTCATCACACCCGTGCTGTTCTTTCATGATAACACATTCCCTCTCGTGTTCTAGTGCTTTAAAAACAGTGAGCACCGAAGCTCAGTACCACCATGATTCCTTTTCTTTTAAAGGCTTAAAGTCCTTAATTTTGACCTTCACCGCATTTGACATACATGCCACTAAGTGTATTCAAAACATATAACACTTAGCAATATTGAAAAAAGGAAAAGGAAGTGGTGTTTAAACATGTGGTACTCGGCACTCAATGGCTGCTGCTTCCATTCATTTCCTTTCTGTCACTCTGTGCGGGGATTTTCAGCTTGATTAAAGGTGTGTGTGACTGAGGTGAGTGGAATTGTCACAATAAAGCCCTGCCGTGTTGCCCCGGTGTGTGACCTGTCCTACAGAGGAAGGCTAACAACCTGCAGATCAGTCAGGTCTATAGGATTAACACCAGCAAGACTGTGTGTGTGTGTGTGTGTGTGTGTGTGTGTGTGTGTGTGTGTGTGAGAGAGAGAGAGAGAGAGAAACAAGACAGTATAACAAAACCTTTAGAAAAACACAAAGTCACTGATAGAGTCAGACTTAAACACTGAGCAGCAACAAAAGGAGAGGAAGAAGAGAAAGAGAGATAGGTTCTCTTAAGCCTCATCTCTCTCCCTTCTTTCACTCTCTCATCTTTCTCATTCTGTGTGTGTGTGTGTGTGTGTGTATGTGTTCACATGTCAATCATGCTCCCTATAATTCTTTCTCAGATCCAAGAGCAAACACAACATAGAGAGAGAGTGAGACAGGAAAATGGGAGAGAAAGACAGAAAGGGATAGAAGAGAGGGAAGCGAGAGAATAATGAAAAATGGAAGAAAAAGGAGTGAGGAAAAAGCCCACTGTATAAAGTCCATAGGTAGAGAAGGAGAAAGAGAGGAGAGAGAGAGAGAGAGAGAGAGAGAGAGAGAGAGAGAGAGAGAGAGGGTCTTTTATTAGATATGATGGCACGTTTCACAGCTCTCTGCCTTACAGAAACCCAATCCTGCTGATTAGTCAGCACTCTGACGTTATCTTAAGTTCCTTGTCAAAATTAATTTAGTGTGGGTGGGCCGCAGGCCTGTCGTGCTCCAGGAGAAAGAGAGCAGGAGAGGAAGGGGGAAGGGGGGCAGAGAAGGAAGAAGAGTGGGAGGGAAAGGAAGAGATCCCTTTCAAATAAGCCTCAGCTTCAGTGAGCACCTAGCCATGTGGTCAGGAAACAAATAGCCTATCTGAGTGCTTATCAAAGGGGCCCTGTTTTTCCCCCCCTTTTCCCCCTATAGTGCCCAGGAGTGAAAAAGAGCCGTGAAAAAGGATCCTGTCGACTCCGATCTGGCATACTTAGTATCCTCCAGCGCCAGGCCCGGCCAGTTATTTGTCAGGACACACAGTGTCTGCGTACACACACTTACACACAGACAAGATGGCACAGCAGTGTGGCTATCTACTGGAAGTGTAATGCTACACCCATGGCCTCCAGTGGGACGGTCCTGGCTGACACTTCATTAGCCCCCGCCTTCACTGCTGGTGGCCTCCCAATGCGTCCAATTTGATGAAGTCTAATGGATAACAGCATTTCAATTAGGAAAAGCTAAGGCTGTTTGTCAGCGTATCTTAATCTCCATCAATTAGGAGGCAAATCTCAGGCATCCTAGTGCTGGACCTGGGCCAGCCATGGTGACCCATAAATAGGTTACAGCTCAGTGTGGAAGTGGAACAGGCAAGCTAAGTTGGACCTTTATCCCCCATCCATTAATACAGAGGCAAAAGCACAACTTCACCATATGTCCAAAAGTATCCAGACGCACCTTCAAGGTACGTGATTACACATGTAAAGTTTATATATTCAATAGAAATGCCTGGCCAAGTTCTGGAGCTGCACACAAGCCTAAGGTCCAATCCAATGCCAAGTGTCAACTAGAGGGGTGAGAAAGAGAAGGCCTCCAGCATTGGGCTGAGGGGCAGTGGATTTGGGAATTTTATGATCCTGGAGTACCATTGCCCAGTATGTGTTAATGGATTCTTGCTGTAATACACTCAGTTTGGTTCAGCAAGGACTTGTCACTTAGTTCATTAGTTGGATCAGGTGAGCTGAAATTAGAGGAAACTCTTCAGGTTAGGCAGTGGTGATCAAAGACCACACAGTTACAAGTGCAAGGTCCTTTCAGAACTGTGGAGGAACCTCTTAAGGTGCTTTAAGTAACTGGTTCCTGGAAGAGGTTCCTCCACAGTTTCAATCTGAAGATCCACCAAAACTTCCTCAAGGATCATGTAATTTTAACAATGGATTGAGAACCACTGCTCTGGGGTGATGGAGCTCCATCTAGTACCTTTGGAATGAGGTACAGTGGCATTATATCAGCACCTGACCTTTCGACAGCTCTAATGCAGTCAAATGCAATCAAATCCTCACAGCAATATTCTGATATCTAATCTAAATCCTTGTGTCTATAAATACAGATTTTTTTTTTCTTTAAAGAATTAAATCCGTTCATTCATTTATAATTATTCATTAACTTACTTTCAGGGAATTCTGCTCCTTCAGTTGTTTTAAGGGGCAACAAATGAGGCAGGAATGTTGAACACTGTGATTTCTTGCCCTTATCTGACACTGGCACACACTTGAACTCCTTCTCTCTCTCCATTTCTCTCTCTTTTGCACTCTCGCTCATTCCTTGTTCTCTTTTTTCCTTCCATGCCATATCTGTGGCTGGGTTAAGTGGATCAGGTAGCAGGTGTAGCGTACAACTCTGGCCCACCCTAGTGGAGGTCACTGAAAAAGGCCACTATCACAGTCCACCTGTGTCTCCAAGCAGTGGCTGAGTGACCACCTTGAGGATGTGTGTCATTTCACCTCTTTTCTCTCTCCCCTCACTGTTTTTTTCTCTCTTTTCCACAATTCCCCATTATCCGGGTTCTTTGTTCTTGTAATGGTTCTCCATTTCGCACATCTCTCCTTCAAGAACACAAAATAACCCTTTAATGCTTAGAGAGGCAGAGAGAAACCGCCCTGGCCTTGAGGGTAATAATCCTTGAATTACCCACCCAAGGGTTTTTCGTTTCAAGATGTGGAATTTTCAATTATTACTTGGCCATTTGGAGCGGACAGAGCGGGCCGGATGGACAGGGATGAGGCAGTGGTGGTAATGGGAAGGGGAGCGAGGGGGGCTTTGTTCAGCCACAACACACTCAGTGGAGCGCCTTGTGGACCATGTGTGTCTTCTGAGACGCATAAAGGATAAAAGTGAGGCGCTGATGGATTTTCTGAGCTATTCCACAATGGAAAAGGCCAGCCATCGTAACTGGGAGAGGATGGAGAGGTGAGCAGAAGAAGGCGAGAGGAGCAGAAGGTTGCAGCAAGTGGAAGAAGCTTGTATATCAGTTAGAGGTTGAATATGATCAGTTTCAGGCTGATAATAGAGACATAGAAGTATGTTAAGTACACTCAAAAAATAGTGGCACCCAGAAGGAGGTATTGGATTCCAATGCTATTTGGAAGGACGATAAAGGTGACCAGGAACAATGACATATAATATAATAAACAACATAAACAATAAACAACAACTTCTCAAGCAGTAAATACACTCAAATTAGTCATCACATTTGATTCGTTTGTAAACACACTCACATACTAGAGCATCTCAGGGAATTAAAATATCATGAAATCCATTTCTTACCACACTTTCCTTCAAAGAAATTCAATCCATATCCAACATTAAAGCAATTAAATTAATACCTGCAAGGTGTGAAGTGGGATTCATAGATTGAGAAGAAGCAGGATAGTGCGGTGGATGTCTCATTGGATGTGTGGAAAATGGGTCACCAAGCAGATTGAGTGACTAAAATGAGGCTAAATGAGTGACTGCATTTTGGTGAGCCCAAGGCCATAGTGAATTCGCAGGTAAATCAAAGTGTATGGCCATACAGGTCTACTAGCAGTAGCAAACCGTAGTCTACAGGAAATTCTCACCAGATTTGTGGCTGAAAGGCAAAACTGACGTACAGGGACCACCTGTGTGTCTCACACCTTGTCAATGTAAATCAGTTCGCTTCCAGGCAAGAAGTGCTTCTAGAAGTTAATCTAAGTCCTTCACAACCAATTTCCAAAAGAACACTCCGCGGGCAAATGCAGAGTATGAACACAAGGAGCAGGGTATTTGCTCAGTTTTGTCTTTCAGCCACAGTTCTGATGAGAATTTCATGGAGACAGGGATGACCACATGCTTCGGCTACTTCCTTCACACTATGGCCTTTGGCATGCCCAAATGCAATCGCTCCTTTTTGCCAATTATTAACATCTGCTGTGTGACCCATTTTCCACACAGCGAACAAGACCTTCACGGCACTGGTACCACGTCTTCTCACTCTATGAATTCCATCGCATACCCTGCACACATTTATAGCTCGATCATCCTCATGTAGAGCCATCTGCCAGAGCCTGAAATTACTACCGCCTGCAAGACGATTCATTCTTATTATCTAATATTAAAATTCTGATTTTCACACGCAAATGTGATGTTATCTATGTACAAATCATGTTGTTTCATGTAAGATAGCTGAAGTTAATTGTTCATGAAATAAAATACTACAAAAGAAAATTAACTGGAGCCATCTTTGCTTCTTAGTTAGTCCTGGGTGGTCCACATCCACGGTTCCACTGTCAGTGTGCATGCGAAAGTATGTATGCACATGTCTGACTACAGTAGCTACGTCCTCCAAATCTATCCCGGAAAAGGTGAGATTCATTTGCCACATGAGACGCGCTCTTCGTGCAAAAAGCCGGAGAAATAAAAACACCTTTTATTTAGGGAGCTCTCTCTTCAGAACGTCCTTCACTCAAAACAAAGCATGAATGTCTGATAGAGAGAGAGAGAGCCTTTTATCACAGCAGAGAAGAGAGAAAAAAAAGAGATAGGCCTGGACCCAAGCACATGTGTTTGAGTTTATTGATTTCAGATGAAGTGGCATGCTATTCATAAAGCCTCAATTAATCATCCAGTCTCAATGTTAATACTATTCTAAGAGAAGAAAAGAAGTACACGCTACAGGTAACATTAAATGAAGACTGGAGTTTAAAGTTCTGGAAGCACATCAGCTCAAGAGGAAGGCCTTTCAAAGCACAGAGTGCCCATTGAGACTGCATAGCGCAGAAGATTTTTCTCAATATTTCTTGTTGGGTATTAGCCCTTGGGCTGTGCATGGAAAACAAACTTGATGTTTTTTTTTTTTTTGGAATAGTTACAAAATCATATTCAACCAAAACAGGGATTTGGTGCAGACTGAGCAAGCTGAAGAAAGCTGAAAAGGTGGTCCAATCAATATTCAATGTTAAGGGGATATGTGTACAAAAACATGTTTTGAAGAGATGCTCAAGGACAGGGCCTTAGTAATGTGTGTGCACGTGTGTGTGTGTGTGTGTGTGTGTGCCACATAATGCAGTGGCTTCATGCCAATGCAGACAAAAATCAAGGTAATATTTTATATTAGCAGTCCATTAGTTTTTACAGAGTCACCTTGATTTTTAACTTACGCTATATGGGCAAAAGTATTGGGACACTTGCACTTGGTATTAAACAAGAGCGTGTCCTGCTTTTGTAGGAGTAATTATCACAACTGTCCAGGGAAGGTTTTATACAAAATTCGGCGCATTGCTGTGAGAATTTGATTGCATTAGTGAGATCAGGATGTTGGATGGTCACCACCCAACCTCACCCTCAACTCCCTACTCATCCCCAGTATTGGATGAAGTGCCATCATTCCAGAGAACACAGTTCTACTGCTTCACAGCTCAATACCGTGGGCGTTATACCCATATAGCCTTCACCATGAATCTATTGGTATCCTCTGCAGATAGCCCTAATCTACTGACTGACATGTCAGCTGACTTGCGGCATTTTAGGGCTAAAAATGCATCACTGTGGAAATCATGAACCCTTATTTTTGGATAAGAGGTAACACGTGTAGACAGACTTTTCTTTATCTGGAGGGTCAGACTCTCGAACCTCTCAGCATTTTTGTTTCGTACAAAAAGTACCAAATGAAGCAGGTCTAAGATTCTCACTCACCTGCTGGCATTGAGACGCAGCTTCTCCTCAGTGTCTCGGATCAGTAGCTGGAGGTCACCTTCACCGGGGATGTCTGACATGAGCAGATCCACAAAAGTATGGTCTTGTGGAAAGTCTCCCAGCAACTCCATCCCTCGGCCTGAGAAAAACAGGCATCAGCGTTTCACTCATATAGAAAGGTAACGTTTTATTTGATGAGTATGTCTTTATATGGTGCAAGCTTTTGAGATTCATTACATCAATACTGCCTAGAAAACCTGATTCAAACTAGGGCTGGGCAATATATCGATATTTATATGTATTTTGGGATATAAAAAGAGCAACATATGAGCTGAGGTGATATTGTTCATACTGAGTTTTAAAGTTTTTAAATAACGTTCAGTTTCAATCTTGTAGAAACCTTTTTCTGCTGCCTTACTCTCTTCTTCTGCCCCCTGCTCTCAGCTTCTCCTCTACTCTGCTACCCTCTGCCCCCATTTGAGCTCTCACTTACACACTGAATGGGACATGAGACTTTGTGTGTCCAAACATTATATATCAAACCTGGGAATGAAAGGTACTAAATGCTTTAACGTGATCTCTTGAACAGCTTTTAAAGCTGTATTGCATTAAATGTATATCAACTGTATAAATGTACACGAGAACTTCCACACTCTTTCGTAAAAAAACATGTTAGCTTAAACAGCTCCTCAGTCCTACACCTGGACTTCATGTCTGCTGCATCAGTAATGACACAGGCCTGGCTTCTAGAGAGCCAGTGAGAAGAAAACTCCTCTGGACTGTAATAGATGTCTGCTTATGTACAGTACTTGTCTGAATGACATCCATTCCAGCAAAGCCTCGCTGTTGATGAAACACATCCTCGGGCGCAATGCAACGGCTCATGAGATGTGATGATTTGATTTCTTCTCCAAAAAGATCCTTATCAAACGCAGTACATCAAGACCACCTGAACCAAGCTGCTGGATATCATCTCGGATAAGACGCCTCGACCCTTCTGTTATCTACCAATCTCTCTCTCGCTGTCCCTCCCTCTCTCTCTCTGCCAGGAATGAATGCTTTCAATTTCCACTCGGGCTCAGCAGTAATAAATGCATATCTAAAACACAGAGCTCCATCCAAAGAGAATCAACTGCCAACACGCTGCTCATCTGTACTTTAAATAAACAATCTATTTACTCTCCCCTCACTACAAGACCCTCTCCATGTTCAACACCTGCACCCAACACAAGGGGGGGGGGGAGAGAGAGAGAGAGAGAGAGAGAAAGAAATAAGCAGTGTGTTTTACTGGTGCAAGTGGATCAGAAACAGCAGTGCTGCTGGAGTGTTTAAACCTCTCAGTGTCACTGCTGGATTGGGAATAACCCACCATCCAGAAATTTCCAGCCAACAGCATCCTGTGGGCAGCGTCCTGTGAACACCAATGAAGGACTAGAGGATGAACAACACAAACCGTGCAGTAAGAGATGTGTTTCTATCTCTGACTTTACATCTACAAGGTGTAGCAATCAGGTAGGAGAATCTACTAGAGTGCACAGTGAGTGGACACAGTGTTTAAACACTCCAGCAGCACAACACACACTAACACACTACCGCGTCAATGTTACTGCAGCGCGTAGAATGATCCACCACCCACATAATACCTGCTCTGTGGTGGTGCTGTGGGCTCCTGACCATTGAGGGTCAGGAGGCTAAAAAAGTATGCAGAGAAAGAGATGGAGCCTAC
Organism: Acestrorhynchus altus; assembly: GCA_034509495.1. Lineage (NCBI taxonomy): Eukaryota > Metazoa > Chordata > Actinopteri > Characiformes > Acestrorhynchidae > Acestrorhynchus > Acestrorhynchus altus. The sequence continues at coordinate 14,483,365 of CM067522.1, read as the reverse complement.
CCAGAATCACTGGGCGTAAGACAGGAATACACTGTAGGCAAAATATAAACTGGAGGAAAGGAAAGAAGTTCAGTAAGTGGAAGCAAAAGATGGAGAGTGCAGAAGAAAGAATGAAAGAAACAGTAAGAACGTAAAATGGAAAAATCGTAGAGCGAGAGAATGAAAGACAAAAAACAAAGAGAATCAAACAAAAAGAAAGAGATGGAGAAAAGAGGGGGAGGAAGAGAAGAGAGGAACACAAAAGAAGGATGAAGCAAAAAGAATTAAAAAAATAAACAAGAAGAATGATTAATAGAATGAGTATCAGAGAGCAGGGGAGAAGCAAAGCTGGGGAGAGAAATAGAGAAGGAGAGGAAGAGGGGAAAGTAGTATGACAGAAAAAAGGATGAGAAAGTGTAAGAGAGGCAAAGTGAGAGAGAACTAGCATAGGATAGAGAGAAAAAAGAATGAAACTGAGTGAGAGACAGCAGGAGAGAGAGAGAGAGAGAGAGAGAGAGAGAGAGAGAGAGAGAGAGATACAGTATCTGAGGGTGTCATCATAAGTCAAATGGAGTATAATGGAGAGTGTCAGTGTCAATTTGGCTTTGCTGCCACTGTTTCTCCTTCATGTGGGCTGATTTTAATAATCCCTGTCAAACTCCAAACAGCCTGTGCTACCTCCCTGACACCATGCGCTCTTCTCGGCACGCAGACACAAATCTCAACATTAATTTAACCCGCACAAAGAGAGAGAGGCTGTCCGGCTGGACAAATATTATTTCCCTCAGATGACAGATTCTGCAGTTAAGCTCGGGCTTTTATTATTTTTCTAAACTCTATAGGAGTCTCAGAGTCATCTCCCAGAGTCTGCGGAGGAGAGAGTGAGAGGGAGAGAGACACTTTGGGAAGCTTTTTACGGGGCTAGGATTAGGAACTCTACAGTGTAATTACACTGGGACTGAGTGAGTCATTGTGTGTGTGTGTGTGTCTGTGTGTGCAGCCTGTGTTACAAAGGGATGTGCATCGTTGCCGGTGTGTGATCCACATGAGAGTTGTGGGAAAAGTGTCAGGTTCAGCCTGTCACCACACAGGGCCTAATTAGGCAGATGCTTGCTCCATCTTCTTTGTCTTGTTAGCTATTTTGAACTCAGATGTTGTGGAGTCTCCAAGTACTTCTGAGAGGTGCCACAGGAGAGAGAGAGCTGGAGTTCAGTGTGTGTGTGTGTGTAAGAGAGAGAGAGAGAGAGAGAGAGAGAGAGAGAGAGAGAGAGAGAGAGAGACATATGGAGTAGATGTATTCTCCCATCGCTTAAAGTGAAACTAGCATGCCTCTACCCCATCCACCCTATTGCTCTCTCACACACACACACACACACACACACACACACACACACACACACACACACACACACACACACACACAAGCCCACTTAGCCTGGAGAAGGTGTGAAATATTTAGCAGCCAGTGCCTCTGCTGGCGTTTTTAAAAAGCTGAAATGTTCACTTAAAGCTAAATACTCTAAAAGAGAAAGTATTTACTTTTAAGGAAACATGATAAATTAAACAGATTCATCATCTCATCATTTCACCACGAGATCTTCTCAAGATTGATCCAACCTTAAGGTGGCATATATCTCAATCTCATGTTATAGGAACAAAAGTATTGGGACACCTGCTCATTAACTCTTTCCTCCAAAATGCATCTTGCTTTTGTTGGACTGACCGTCTCTGATGTCCATGATTTGCTGCACCAGATTTTGGAGCACTGCTGTCTGGTTTTGATTGCATTTAGTGACAAAAGCGTTTGTGATGTCTGGATGTTGGGATGATCACCACCCCACCATCTTTCCAGACAACACAAATACACTGCTTGATAGCTCAGTGCTGAGGGGCTTTATACCTGTCTAGCTCACGCCTGGAATGGTGTATTAGGTTCATGTTTATCTGCTGCAGAGTTATATTCATCCATAGTAGTAGCTGAATGCAACAACTGATGATCAGAAGGGGTGTCCACAAACATTTGGATGTTGGGTATCCACTTGGAAGTGAAGTCTGAGTAAATCCTTAATAAGAATCAGGGTCAAATTTGCAGTTTTAACAATATTTATTATATAAACCTGTGATTCCAGTAAGGAGATACATGTAAGAAAAAGCAGATTAAGAAAACGGGCAAGGGTTGAAATTATGCCGTAGCCTGGTAGTTGGAGAACCAGCCTTGTGACTGGAAGGTTGCTGGTTTGATTCCCTGAACTGGCAGAATAAGACTGAAGTTTCCATAAGCAAGGCATTTAACTCTCCAGCTGCATCCCGTGGATAGGGCATGTGTGCTCACTGTTCCCAAGTGTGTGTGTTTCAATGTGTGAATGGGTTAAAGGTTGAGGACAAAAGGCCTATATGCACATTTTCATTTTACATTTAAAGTAGCAAACAATCCAGTAAATCTAAAAAAGCAAAAAAAGATGAAAAAACAGGTCATCAACAGGTTAATACAAACAGAGAAAAGCACTTGGTACGAGAGTAACAATGGTCTGATTGGTGGGTGGAGGACATGTGAGCATGAGATTGGAATCAGATGAATCCTGAAACCAGATGGGCTGTGTGAAATCCAATCCAATGTCAAATCCAATCCTTTCAAATTGGATTTTTAACCCACTTTCATATGTGGTCCATATCAATATTTTGGGGCATGTGATGTGAATTTGAATGTAAAGATCGGATTTTTAGTGTATTTTGACACACGTGCTTAGAGTGGTTAAAGCCCACAAAAGCCAACATTCACACAGTGGATGACCTAAATACTTGAAACCGAAGGTCAGATTACTGTTTCAAAAATATATATTAAATCACTTGTAAAATCAGACAAAAAACTTTCGCCAAATCCAATCTGAGCAAATCAGACCAAATAGCAGAACAAAAAGCAGCATTTTCACCTTAAAATAATAAATAGATTTATTGTGAGGCATCACTGACTTGTGCTAAGGAGAGAAGCAACTCATTCATTGCAACTCCAGACTTGACACGCTACTGCAGTAGGTAATTCAAAATGAGCAGGACAACACTCGCAAGAACTGTATAGGCCATGGATTTTCCACCACCACCCCACCCCACCCATTATAAGGAGTGTTGTAACCAGGGTCAGCTCCCTTACTGCCTTCTTGCAGCTCCACAGCAGAATTAAAAATAAAATGATCATTCTCTGCAGGAAAATAGAGATTCAACATCATTCAACAAAACAAGAGTCAATCAGTTTACTGGTTTCATATAAAAGTGCCACTTTATATAATAATATATATATTAATGTATATTAATGTTAAGTGTCTTTAGGTGTCTTGAAAAACACTATATAAATAAAATGTATTATTATTATTATTATTAATGTTTATAGTTTGAGCACAATTAATCTCTCAGTTTTGATTTATACTAAATCATTTTTACATAGACATTTATTATTAAAGTGCAGCTACCAGCCCCCCTGAGGATGGACTAGGTGACCAGTAGAGAGTGCTTCATGGCCCACTGGTGTTTCCTGGCCCACAGGTTGTGAAATCATGATAGTGTACAGTCGCATTCAAAAGTTTGGACACACCTACTTATCAACCCTTAAAGCAAAACCTTTACAAAATAATGTGTCTCTCCAGTCCTGCAACAAAAAAAAACAAATAGAAATGTTTTGTCTATTGAAAAACACAACATGATTTTTCATTACAAACAGAATATTTTGGTTCGTACAATATATTTTAATAATATTGCATATATACACCATTTTGAGGTTTCTATTTTGAGGTTTGAGGTTACCTGTATGCAGCCCACACTTAAGTTCAAATCCTCACAGTCGTCTCCCAAAACTAATATGAAACCTTCCCTGGACAGTAGAGACAATTACTCCAACAAAAGCAGGATCAACTCTATACTTTTTTTCCCCCATATAGTGGACAACTTTGACCAACTCCAGAGATCTTTTGTTCCAACAGCCATCATATATATTTTTTAACATGAGGCCACTTCTGGACTGAATTCATCCGAAAACCTGATCATTTCTGTATTTCGTGTGTGCCTTGGTCTCAGCATTTTTTTGGGTGATACAGTTTCTGTCTAGTATCCTTAATATTCTAGACTAAGCTATTTTGCTGACCATGTCAATTGGCACTGAGGATCAACCAGTTGTAACTTCATCAAATGACTTGACTAACTCATTCTTGTAGTCCAGGTTCTGTGTGTTTTTATGTAGGGTTATATTTATTTTATTTCACTTTTCTTTTGCACTTCACTAATCTACTGGATGCCTCAATTCCCTCAGGATCACTAACGAATCTATCCATTGATCTATTAGCGGATATGATTTTAATTTCACTACCAAAGCTTTTAGCCAAGTTATGTAATGTATAATAGCTTTAGATTGGAGCTGTATATATGCTCCCATTTCACTACCAAAAAATACACAAACCTGCACCAGGCTTTATCTGGGCTGTTCAGAACTCCACCCTCTGTAGTAATAAAAGAAAGATTTAATACTGAAAACAGCATAATACTCACACACAAACAACCACTCACACTACAGTACTGTACCTTAGTTTGTAGAAGTCAGAGGCACTCCAGTCCAAAGAATATCATCCTTTTTCTCATTGTTTACCTCTCATTTCCCTTTTAAAGGACAGTGATGTGGTCGTGCTACTGCCTGAACTGAAACTGAAGTTTACAGCTTGAAATCAGTGGCATGTTACGCTTCTATACGATTTAATCAAGCAGCTAAAGGCAGGGAGTCACGGAGGGCAGAGAGTCAGAAAGAGAAGGGAGTCGGGGAGGACAGTGAGTCAGAAAGGGCAATGTGTGAGGTAGGGCAGTGATTCAGAAAGGGAGTCAGAAAGAGAAAGGTAGTCAGGGAGGGAGTTGGTGAACTGATAACAGTGGAGGGATTAAACCAACAGTAGCTCGCTCTCTTACAACCAAAAATACCAAACAAACAGACAAACGAGGCTCCTGCACCGCCAAACCAGGCAAAGCGCCGCGAAGCGCGTACTTCCGCGTCTGTAAGGCCGGCGCGCGGACCTGCTGCTGTAAACATCCTGTTCACGGGCCAGACCAACTGGAGGAACGGGGGGTGCGGCCTCATCTGCCGTCCCGGCACACGATTATCCACACTAACTTTCGCTCTGTTAACTTTATAATAGTGTAGTTTTGTCTTATGAACACTTTGCTTCCGCCAGTATCTCTCTGTACTGCGTGTTTATATCTCTGTGTATTAAAACGCTCCCCCGGCTCTCAGGGCTCTGATGGGACAGTCCCGCTTCCCGTCGCTCCACATGGCCGAAACCACCGCTGCGCTTCTGTTTACACCCTCGCTGTCTGCACGATTATCCGCTGAACTGGCAGAGGTAGAGGCAGAGACAGAGACAGAGACAGAGACAGTGTAAGGAGGTAAAGTCTGCAGGCGCGGAGTTTTGAGTGGTTGTGATGTAACGCTGTGTTACAGTAACAGTGAAGAGGGCAAAACTACACGTTACAGTAAACAACTTATAGTTTAAATGTAACACCGCTCTAAACATACACACACACTCTTCTACCCCTCTACACACACACCCCCCACCCACACACACCCCTCTATACATACCTGAGTCAACCAATCAGCTCGTTAATATAGCTTTCAGGGCTGATGGGTGAGGGTTACAGCAGGGAATCCATTATAGTGTAAAGGGACTTCAGGACCAGGTTAGAGAAACTGTCTGTCTGGACTGTCTGTCTGTCTGTCTGTCCATCAGCTCTCTGTCTGTCTCTCTATCTGTCTAACTCTCACTCTATCTACAGTACAGGCCAAAAGTTTGGACACACCTTCTCATTCTCAGTTTTCTGTATTTTCATGACTGTTTACATTGCAGATTCTCACTGAAGGCATCAAAACTATGAATGATCTCTCAATGAGCCACTTCTGGGAACTCCTTCAAGATTGTTGGAAAATCATTTCAGGTGACTACCTCTTGAAGCTCATTGAGAGAATGCCAAGAGTGCAAAGCAGTAATCAGAGCAAAGGGTGGCTATTTTGAAAAAAACTAAAATATAAAACATGTTTTCAGTTATTTCACCATGTTTTATTAAGTACATAACTCATTCATAGTTTTGATGCCTTCAGTGAGAATCTACAATGTAAATAGTCATGAAAATACAGAAAACTGAGAATGAGGTGTGTCCAAACTTTTGGCCTCTACTGTATATCTGTTTATAGATCTTTGTCTATCTGTGTTTATATATCTGCCTGTTTATCTACATTCCTGTGTATCTATCTGTTTCTGTTTATCTATTGATCTGTGTTTATCTGTCTGTTTTTTTCTCTGTCTGTCTATCTGTCTGCATATCTATCTATCTATCTATCTATCTATCTATCTATCTATCTACCTATCTGTCTGTCTATCTATCTACCCATCTGTCTAGATGTCTGTCTGTCTGTCCATCTATCTAGCTACCTCTGCCTTTGTCTATCCATTCATCTAGCTAGCTATCTGTGTCTGTCTGCCTCGGTCTGTCTGTCTATCCATCTCTCTATGTAGCTGTCTCTGTCTGCCTGTATCTATAAGATAATACTTTATTAGTCCCACTGTGGGGTAATTTACTGTTACACTAGAAAAGAGAAAGCAAAGTACAATGATAGGTAAATTAACAGTACAGTGTATTTAATATAAACATTAAAAATAATAAAAGCCAAAAGCTGAAGAATATTATTTACATATCTGTACATTAAGGTCTTATTCCCCTTATTGGGGAAAGGAAAAATATTGCAAACATTACAAGTGTGTGGAGTTAAGTGTGTGTGTGTCTGTTCTCCTGAAAGCAGTGCTGGTTGTAGAGTCTTAGCAGCAGGAAGGAAGGACCTGTGATATCGCTGCTTCACACACGTAAGGTGAAGCAGCCTGTCACTGAAGGAGCTGCCCAGTGCTGCCAGAGTCTCATGCTTGGGAGTTGTTCTCCAGCATAGATGCCAACTTGGCTACCATTGCTCTGTCTCCCACCACCTGCACTGGGTCTAAGGGGTCTATAGTCTATGGTTCTATAATAACAGTAACAATGAATGAAAGAAATGACACAAATTGCAGTGTATAAAGATAATAATTACAGGTTTTACAATATATTTTACATACCACTGTCTCCTTTAAACACTAAGAAAATTACATTTATGCAAGATTTACATATGAGTACAAAATAACAACTCTTTTTTTTATCATGTAGGATGGTGGGAAATATGTTTGTTTTCCAAATGTCTGGAATCAAGAACCTCCAGAAGAAAAGAGAGCTACTTCAAGGCATCAGACGTCTACGTGGGAAGTACATAGGAGGCTCTGTGAGTAATGACAGTAGCAGAAACACATTAAATAAAGAAACCTGTTGGCACATTTAGCTCACCTGCTCATGCACGGCATAAACCAGCATGACCAGCTGGTAAAGCAGCATCACACCAGCATATACTAGTATAAACTATGAGCACATTTAGCAAAGGGGCACCCATCATCAGCCCATCCAAAGAGTGGTCATAACTCCTAGTTTTCCTAATTTCCTTAGCCAATTGATTTGAGTAAATTTCTTTGCATTTCCTCCAATTGATTGGCAAAGGGAGAGAGAGGAATTGCACAAGTCCCAGAAGTGGCTGATTAGACTGGCCAATGACAGGGGACCTGATGCTACCTCATCTACCAGCATTATTTACTAGTACCACACCAGCACAAACCAGCATTTATTTCGTTTTAAACACTGTTATGCTGGTTGCTGGCTATGTAAGTATCAGTTTGAATACTGAACGTAAGCAAAAACTAGCACACAATCAGTAGTGATTAGTGAGTAGTGAGCATGGTCATACTGGATGCCAGGAATGATTGATGAAGGTTATTAGTACTGAACACTTTTCCAAAAAGTCATGTGTTGAATCTGGGTAAGCTGTTCAGCCCACACCAGACCAGAAAAAGTGTCCAGAAATCAGTTTACACCTGCATTTAATTCAAGCTGTGTTTTTCAGCAGGCCCCCAAGTTGAGACATCAGTTCTAGGGTTGGTGAGCAAGTCCCCTAGCCTCCTGTTTGAAAGCCATATGTTCTTTTGGCCTTTCACTTACCCTTATTTTTTCACAATCTGGGTGCGTCCTTCAAGAACTCCATTTATAATATGATGCCTTTAGCAAATAACACCGCCCGGCATTAGTACCTCCGTGACATCCCACCTCACTTACTGTATTCTCCCAAAAAGATGAAGTGGTAGTGATTAGCCCTGAAAGATGACCCTAATTGCTTGCCGATGCTAAGGTGTATTTTTGTCTCTGTAATTTTGTCCTTGCCCTCAATACCATCTTAATTTAGTTACTGACTGCTCTTCCTACTAATTGAAGTCTCATGGGTATAAAATCCACCTCACAGTTCTTGACCTTTGGCTTAGCTCTTCTACTGACAGGTCAAAAACCAGAATAGTAAGGTAACTTTCTGTGTTAGAAAATCTAGATGCTGTTTTTATGGCTTGTATGTGGGAAGTAACAGTTGATTGTGTTGCAGGACTACAAAGAGGCTATGACCCATCTCATTGTTGTTCATCCTTTGGCAAGTGAGAAGTTCATTGCAGCATGTGCTGGAGGTTAGTGGTGGTGATGATGATTTTTTATTTCTATAGTCTACTGTATACCTACTGTTTTTGTCCACCTTCACAACAGGGCTGGGCAATATATCAATATTTATATTGATATTAAGATAAAAAAGTGTGTAATATTAGCTGAGGCGATATCTTTTCTATTGCATTTTAGAATCAGCTCCTCCTCTACTCTGCTCCCTTCAGCCCTCATTTGTAGTCTTGCATCCACACTATGGAGGGGACATGGCTTAATGTGTATAAAGAACAAAAGAAAGAGCAAATCTCTGGGTTTACATATAGTTAAAAAGATGTAAGAAGGATTTTATGGTGTGTTCTAATTTTTTCACATTGTATTACATCATATATCGTATATCACCATTCAGCTAAAACATATTGGGATGTGGGTGTTTTTGTTTGTTTTTTTGTCCATATCGCCCAGCCCAACCTAACAGGTTAAGTTTATTTGGCCACCTGGTACATCCATTGACCTATTTTGAATAGGATTCAATAGGTTACATGACATTGTATACACTTGTCTGTAACAAGCCATGTATTTCCAAAATTATAACTTTATAGGGGAAGGAAAATGGTTCTTAACATTGAATAGAAGTTAATATGAAATTTTTAAGTTTCAAGTTAAATTTGGAGCATTTCTATTGGTATGTCTATTGAGAAATTTGTACACATTAAATTTTTTTTTCCTGACTAGAGATGAATGGAGAATCAGAACAGTCTGGTGTTCTACCTTTTATTACTTTCAGTGCACTATTTGATTAATTTAGCAGCAGGTTGACATTTGTCAACCTGGGTTTACATATTTTCTGTGCATTTAAAGAGCATTGCTCTATTCTGTCCAAAACAAAATGTCTATCTGATCTGTTAAATGTTTTGAGAGAGTCAGGATGCTTCTAAGGTCCAGTTACACCAAGGTTTTACAATTAACCCATAAAGATCCACAGTGACATATTTAAAGGGTGTGGAAATGTCCTTTCATAAGTTTGTTCTTCCTTTCGACTCATGTCCCTAAGTGACATACTGAACATACTGGTTGCGTCACAGGGCAGTGTGTGAAATATCGCAAAATATTTTAGCTGAATGGCGATATACAATACAATACATGATGTGACAAATACAGTGTGAGAATGGGGCCAGAGGGGAGCAGAGTAGAAGAGGAGCTGAGAGCAGAACGAGGGAGCAGAAAAAAGTTTTCATAAGGTGGGAAAACGTTAAACTCAATATGAACAATATCACCTCAACTCATATCTTGCTCTGTTTGTGTCCCAATGTCAAGATAAATATTGATATATCACCCAGCCCTAAAGTAACTGCATTTGGTCAGTGCTTGAGACTAAGCCAGCTCGTTTTAAAAGTGTATTTTTGTTTCTTATGGTCGGTTCCAACTCATTTAACTATTCAAACACTTTAATAATATGTCACATATTCCATTGAATCAGTTCTGACCCTATTAGAACAAAAATGGTCAAATATAGGTTATGTGACAAATGTTTGATTGGGCTTTTTCACGAAAAAATATGTACAGAAGTCATGTAACTTCTTTACCACAATACGAAAACACACTAAACACCTGTTTATTCCCTTTTTTTATATAGGAAAGTGGATCGTGACTCCAGAATTTGTTCTGGACAGTCTGAAGCACAAGGTCTGGTTATCAGAAACCTCATATGAGATAAACCTCACTGCTAAACTGAAGACTCCTGCCATCACCAACCCTCTTCAGAAATGGAGAGAGAAAGTAGCCAGAGGCGTAGTGTCAGGAGCTTTCCAGGTCAGGGTTGTAGTAGTGCATAATTGACTAAGTACAAGTCATAATTATTTCAAGTGTTTTAAAATGGCATGTCTCTTTCCCAAAAGGGCTGGGTTGTGTGTCTTTGTATTGAAGAGCCTCATAAGAGAGGCATGTTTGAAAGGTGAGCAAGAAATGTAAAAGTCTGTGAAAAAAAATTTAAAAATAGCTTATTTGCTGTTACTTAAGTATTTCTGTGTGCTGTTTTTGTCCACAGAATACTGAAAGCAGGGAAGGCTGTGATTGATTCTGACAACCCAGCTCTTACACATGTGTTCACCAATGATAGAAAGAACATTTCTCCAAACTACCTTCCACAAATACCTCACCACACCTTGAGTTACATCGCTCATCATCTCTTTGGGGTAATCTTGCATCCAATATGAATCACAAATATAACTATATGAATATTAACATGTTAGGCATGGACATGTGCTCTCAACATTGTCCATTTCTGAATAATTTATTGTGCTATGAGCCGCCTCACAACCACTGATATTCTTTAGGTGTTTTGAGGAATTGTGGCATTCACATGATTGAACCATCTGTTTCACTGCATACTTGGTTAGCATCCTTTCACATCTTCAATAGTCAGGTCTCCACAGAACCATCACAGAGCAAGTATTATGTAGGTGGTGGGTCAGTCTCTGCACTGCCGTGATGGTGGTGAGTTGGTGTGTCTTGCACTGGTATGAGTGGATTGGACACATCAGTGCTGCTGGAGGGTTTAAACACTGTGTCCACTCACTCCTACACTCCTACCTTGTAGATATAATGTCAGAGACAGAAGCTCATCTGTTTCTGCAGAGGTTGTGCTGGTCATCCTTCATCGCTGCTCACAGGATGCAGCTCACTGGATGCACCTGTGTCACTGCTGAGAATGACCCATCACCCACCACTGCTTCTTGGTCCTGTGGGGTCCTCACCATTGAAGGTCAGGGTGAAAGGAGGTCAATAGTGTATGCAGAGAAGCAGATAGACAACAGTCGTACTTCCCTGTCCAGGGTACTGAATGGTGTTAATTTACCATCTACTAGACCAAGTCACACATCACTCCATTGCTTGAGTGATAGAAAGCTCCATTAATAAATTTGACTGAATGTTGAAAGGTCACAAGATTTCCTGCCAAACCTTAAACATTCCACTAATATAATTCATCCCTAAACTGTATTCTTAACCAACATAGTATCAATTATGCTGGCAGTGTTAATCAGCTATAATAGTTTTCACATATGAACTTTTGGAGTTGTCCTTTCACACGTTGTGTACAGCCAGAGGTTTTCCATGTCAGACGCCTTCTCGTGACAGGAAGTATTCCATGCAGTTTAGGCAAGGGGCAGCACCTGTGTAGAGCAGGAGGCATAGCATGACCCAGTTTAAATTCTCCAGACAATTACCTGCTATATTCACATATGGGCTCATTCAGACTTTACCCAGACTTTCTACTAGGGGGCTGTCAGGATAAAGTCCGGGTAATGTCTGGGACAACTGATTCAGACGTTTGCATTCACATATACAGCTGTTTGGGGTCATGTCTGAAAAAGTTCTGGATTACTGTCCAAGAGGGTCCTAATACTGTTTTTTCTCTGCCTACAGTCTGCAGCCTCAAGCTTGAATTGGTCCATTAACTTGGACAAATCTAACCACCAAAACAACAGTATGAAACTGGAGGCAGTGGAAGAAGGTTCACCTAAGATGGAAACTGCAGATGTGCCAGATCATTTTCTTCTTGTCGGGCTAGAGGAAAAGCTGAAAGACCACATAGCAAAAATGGAGGTGAGCTTTCTTTTTTTCTTTGTTTTTTTTTTTTTTCAGTTGCTCCAAATGACTTCTCATATAATTTAGGAATAATTATCTATAATTACAACTTCTCAAAAGTGAACTTGAAGCACAAATGGAAAGGATGCAATTGCCATTGTCGTTTGCAGTAATGTATGACCTGACCATAACCTTTCTCTTGCAGCTGCATAAGAGGAAGCTGCTAAAAGTCCCTGAGCTTTTCGACTACTTCACGCCCGTCTTTCCAACTCAGGTGAATAAATCTGCCTAAATCATATTAATACGGCCGCCATCTGTGAGTTTCACTGCGAGGCAAAATGAACATCGGGCTCATCAAACGACTCGGGTCATTCAATTTCTTTCATGTCACCACTAGCGCAGTTAGGTGCCTTTTTTGTGTGAAGGATACATTATATCCAGGTCAGCTGATTTAAACAAGGTGGTTTGATTGGTGGCATTGTGATTGGCATGCCCATTAAAGAAACACTGGTGTCCTTACACTCTCCTCCCTGGTGGGTTTCTGAAAGGTCACTTGCTTGGAGCAGTCACTGTAAGTGTTGCTGCACTCCAGTAACCTGAACCCCAAACAGCCTGTGACTGGCAGTGTCAGTGCTGACCCTAGGAAAACGTTGCTTTACACCTTCCTCCTCTTATCTTCCCCTCTTTTTTCCCCCCCATCTATATACCACAGGTCTCAGCAGTGGACTTCAGTAATGTTCGGAGCCTGGTAGAGTGTGGCCTCTTCTCTCAGGGTTTGGAGGAGGTGGAGAGCAGCCTGCATCCTGGGGTGCTTCCTCCAGCCTCCATTCTTCATGCATGCATGCAGCATGCCCTTCACGTATGTACCAGCACTGGTTACCTTCCAGAGCATTTAGCGTCTGTTAATATCCAAAGGAAACGAAATAAACATTAAGAGGACAGACTTTAAATGAGTCCTATTTAACTCATCACAACATTTCTCCGTTCAAACATACCCGTTCAAACTTTAGTGCCAGAAACTTCTATTTCTGTCTATATTTTATGTGCTCTTCAACATTTTCATTAGAATTCGTGTTACATTTTGTTTGTTAATACTTGTAAGGCTTGTTGTTTTACCGATGGACCAAATCAATAATAAGCCTTCAGCAATAAGCTTCAGCAGGACTACATTTATATAGTGTTAGAAAACACATGAGTATGCTGCGAGCTCCAATTCAACATGCCAATACAGCACAAACCATAAGCACTTCAGGTCGAGAAATAAAGACTGCTGATTTGTGGAGACCAACCGTCTAAAGTCCATTATTCACCAGATCTGGAAAGATGTAGCAGCACAAATTCCCCCAGAGCAGAATTCATTGTTATGTGCTGAGTTTATTCGCAATTTATCCTGCTTAGTAAATACTAATGATTACATTGGTGAGGGAAAGCTGAGGATTAAGCCAATCAGAATCTTTCTTTATACAGTCAATAGCCAATAACTATGCTCAAGTCATCAGAATTAGTATTAAATGGAATACAGCATTTGCAGACTATATAAACTGTAATTTCATTACAGTACATTTCACTAATGCAATGAATGCGAATTGGTGCCAAATATTGGAACAAATATTAAACTGTTTGATAAAAAGAGTGGTAGTCGGGGGTGTAGATGATCATGAAATAAATGAGAGCATTACAGCAGTAAGTTATGACAAGTAATATTTTTACTAATGTTTAAATTCAATATTACACTAATATTAACATTTAAGAATATTTAAGAAGTGTTGATCATGTCAGATCTAAGCATGCTAACTTGTAAAGAGATTTGTAAAGTTTTATATTTATAATGGTTTCCAGTGTAGAGTATGAAGTAGACGGGTGTTTTTTATTCTGGTAAAATTTGACTCTAGTTCATTTTCACCCGTGGTGTGATTCATTAAGGCAGGGGTGAATACAGTAATCACATTCTGATTGAAGTGGTTTGTTTGTGGTGAAAATGTATCACAATACAGCGATCAGGTTTACTCTGCAAGTTTGAGATGCTCAGTGGCTCTGCAGTTGTTCATAAACCCTTAGAACCCTTAGAACCTGAGATCTGCTGGCAGTTGCATACCATTTTCTAGGCTTCAAAACTAAGGATCAAAGCTTGGCACACCTGTTTCTCCCATTCTTCTTTGCAGAACCTCTCAAGCTCCATCAGTTGGATCCTGAACATCAGTGCACAGCCATTTTTAGATATCTAGATATCATATCGTATATCACCCTTCAGTTCAAATGTTGATTTTATTTTTTGAATTGAAGCAGCAATTTCATGCGGTTTCAGACTGTAATTTACTGATGCTTTTATCAGTGTTAAATTTGTCCCTAACAGGGTGAAGCACAACCATACTTTCTCAGCATCTTCAGCACCACTCTGAACAGCATACTGCGTAATAATCCTACCTGGAGCTCTCCTGAGAGCGTCAAGTACTTCCTCCAGATCCTGCAGTGTCCCCAGTGTAAAAATGGAGTCTGGCCACTTCTACAGACATCAGTGAGGTATGTCTCATGCTTATGTTTCACATCATTCATAACACATGGTCACATCCAGTGGGAATCTTGAGTGTATTTGATGGAAAGGTGAGCAGAAACAGATTGGTTTTTGAATAAGTGTTTCTGTTCTGTCCTCCTTGACTGAAGGTTTTGCTTGGAAAATGCAGCTACCTGTCACTCACTGCCTAGCTCCGCCTCTCCAGAGCTACTGCGCTTCCATGGCAACTTGCAAGCATTCTTTCTCAGGGTCTTTCAGCTGGAGCTCCATGCTGGTAGTTCACGGTGAGAGCAGATCTCAAACCCTTCATGGTTATTAATTTTATAGCTTCTTCAAAGCTCAGGGTCACTAAATAAGCTGATATATATGTATAAAGAAGGTCAATACATAAGTCATTTCAGCTGAGTATTGAATTGGAGGATTTAGGCTTGGTAAAGAGGAATGTAGGTGGAAGTGAATCTTCTGATGTTTGCAGCAGAGGAGGCTCGCGGATGTCTGTGCTCTACAGCATGTTCTGGAACGTGTGGGAGAAGTCGACACTGAGCTCCAGGGCTCTGCAGCAGCTGGCTGAACTGCTGGTGGAGGCCGCGCTCTGGGGTCTCCACTCTACTCAGGTGGGGGCTTGCTCTGACAGACTAACATACGCTCACCAAATGCTGTTGTTTTAGAGCGTGTAACACTGTCATTAATAAAAATGCATTTTTTTCCATTTTCCCCCTCAGTATTCTTCTACAAAATCAGTGAAAACACCAGCTGCCCTGATGCACTCTGTGCTGACTGGACATAAATAAATGACTAGAATGGTTATAAGAATTTTCAGAGAGTTTTCATTTTCAAACATATGGATATTTATTCTTCATTTTAACTATATTAAGAGATGGAAGTAATATAATTAAATAAAACAGAATGAAATATAATTTGTTAAGTCATTAATAGAAATGAAATTTTAGGACTCCCTATACTCTAATAGCTGGTATTTTCTCATTTGCCTGAAATAATGAGATGTTTGCTATAAACATCCTCAGTCATCAAATTGAAGATTTTCCCACTCCTCCATGCAGAATTCTGTCAGCTATGTGGTGTGTTTGAGCCTCAGTCTTTGTACAGATGGTCTTATTTTCCTCAAGCCCCCTCTGATACAATAAAGATAGTGGTTTCTATGATGAAGAGCTTTCTAGGCTGCAAAGCAGCCCCAAACCATGATCGTTCTACCATCGTGTTTCACAGTTGCCAACTTTGGATCCATTTCCTAAGCACATTGTTGAAGAAGTTACGGTCTCTGTTTATTATTATATATTATATATAAGCAATGTAGGTCAATACCCATAGATCAGTATCTGTATGTCCATTCCCTGGTCACCCAGACTCCTTGTCTTACTCCATCATTAGGAGAGAACGCTGAAGCTGCTGGTCACTTTGCAAGACATTCTGGCTGTAGTGGTAGAGTACTGGGCTCAGGAGCATAGCCGGCTCAACAGCCGTCTGGTGGACAAAGGCTTCCAGGACTTGGCAGAGTACATAGCCATCCTATGCCAAGGTAATGCTCATTAGCCCATTTTCCCCAGTAAGGGGCCAGTAAGGCCATGTAAGATTATTTTATGAAGGGATTTTTGTGGTTGTTCCATATTCTCAAATACCTTCCGTTCCAGTTATCTGTTACATATCATAATTGCTGTGTTAATCCTTGACCTGTGCTACTTATCAAAGTCTGTATAGTTTATATGTATAGTGTTTTCCCCTCTCTCAGATCTCCATCCAGACATTCTGAAGGAGCTGGTTCCTGTTCTTCCCTCCCTTCGCCTCAGGATGTACACTGCTGATGCCATCTATAGAAACATCTGCTGCAGAAATGGCCTGCTCAACCAACCAGAGCCCCTTTCTCTACTAAAAATAGTATGACCCAGTGGATATAGAAAATTGTATAATTGTAGATACCATTAGATGATTTAATTGACCACAAATGGCATTATACATGCATCAGAAGATGAGTGTGAGACAGAATTTTGGATTCTCACAAGGCTCTGTTACCATAATACTACCATTTTCATGAAGAATGGATGATTAACATGTCTTTTGTGTGTGTTTGCAGGTTTCATCCTATCTTAAAGCCTTAGGGCAGTTGTGTGGGCGCACACCCATTGATTCATCTGGTCATATTGCTGAAAGAAGTACCTCCACCAGTGCTGATAGTCAGGTGTCAGGCACAGGGTGAGTAATACACACATATGTGCTTCGGACCACCTTGCTATAGATGGAAACCTACCCCAGGGGACACCAGCCGAGCACAAAGCTGTCCGACATGCTTATGTCACTGTAGATCAATGAGTGAGGTGGAGGTGGCTGGGGTGTGCTAGCAGAAGCAAGAGGGGGAGATATGGGAGAAACCCTGCAGTTATATTTATCTTCACAGGCAGCCGTTTTCTGCTGTGCCCCCCTGCTACTATTGACACTGTTTATTGGGCACATGCTGGGCAGTTCTGAGGTGCACACATACACACCCTCACTGTCAGGGAATGGGAGGGAAAGCAAACCAGCATTTATGGTGTTTACATTCAGTGTATGTTGATGCATTTGGCTGGGATACACAGATACCAATACTGAATTGGAAATATGAGCAATAACAAGGATCAATTATTAATAGAATATCAAATCAATCACTGAAATGTAATCAGCACTGGCATGAAACTCTTCTCTCCATGTCTGTCTTCAAACAATCTTGCACTTAATTACATTCACTGATAGATGCCCTCTTCATTGTCCCCTCAGCTGTCCTTTTCTGTCTTCTATGAGCCATAATTACACTATATTACTATATTGCAACCACCCATCACTGGCACTATTACAACAGCCCACATACGATCCCAGCCCAGTAAAGGCTGAGCTGGGGAGTGTTCTGGGTGTCTGTAATGGAGCCATTGTCCCTCATCATAGAGTATTAGCAGGAGTTAAGATAGCTAATGGAGAGAGATGGGGTCCTCTCTTGCTCGTCTGGTCTGCAGCAGGGTCTGCTTGGGGCTACAGGCCTGGGAGGACGAGCTGTGCTGTAATTGAGCTTGTGTTTCACTCCTCCAGGCTTAATCAGCAAGTACTTACTGAAGTCGAGAGCAATTTTATTTTTTTATGAGAACAAAATTCATACCGCTCTCATGGATTTCATTTGTTCAATGCAAAATATAATATGCTCTCTCAAATTTTCCATGCTCTTACTCAGACTGGCTTTTTTAGGGTACGAAACTTTGCGCAAGATCTCAGATACAACCTGCTCAAGAACAAATGGTATGTTCTTACATTTTGAAAGCGTGTGCACATACAAATTTCTGTTGCTCACTTGCTGTCCATACTATGTTCTCATGCTTGGATGTTTAGTGCAACATATACTCTTGAATTTTGGCAGTAAAATAATGGCGTCGAAAACAGAAGCCTTTGCGCGAGTGAGAATTCAAATAGCACAAATTTGCCAGCTGCCAAAATCCATGGTGATGTGAAACATTTGTCTGTAGACAGTGACACTAGAATTCCACCAGCTTCCAGTTCATGGCATGCTTGTGCCTTGGTTCTTGAGTAGTTTCATACCATTTGAACCCAGTTTCCTCTCGGCTGTGGGTGCCAGTTTGGGTCTTCTTCCAGTAGCAGAGTGGGTGCTACTTATGATAACATATGTTTGTAACTACCTGTTCTGGAAATTGTTCCATGAGCTCATGATCTGCACTGAGGTCCTCAGATTTTTCCCCTTTATTGTTTGTGGGTCAGTCCAAAGTCCAATGATAATCACAACATTAAGCAGCTTGGCCACCTTGCTCCTAACTTGATATTTAACATTTAATATTCACTGCCTTGGTGCTCTTTTCCAAGCAAAACACAGCGGGCATCCAATAAATTAGTGCCTGGTTTAAGAAACCGTACTTATTGTGTTGGTTTATACGACGCTGCTGATTTTGGATCATAGGCCGTGACAATAGATGTGGAAGCAGCTGACATCCCAAATCTGACACTCACGCACGCACATACAGCAAGAAACAAAGGCATACACATACACATTCACACACATCTATGTCTCCGCTCTAATAGGAAGTTAAGTGCCTGTGTGCATGTTTGTACTGCAGTGCTGGGAGTGTGCGCCTTGCTTTTGAAGCAGGCAATTATGAGCGAAGAAGAGCTGTTTGTTGTGGGATTCTGGCCCTCTTCCTCTCTGGCAGGCCTGTGTCTCACAGTACTGGGAGAGGACCTGACAGCACTGTGCTATTAGCATGCATGGGCTAGCAGGAGCCTTCACTTTTCTGCCCGCTTAATTGGCACTGGCTGTTTGCGGTCAGCGTTCCTGTGTTTTTTTAGTATTGCAGCATATGGGGGTTAAAAACAACAACTCTTGATGCACCCAGTTTAGCAAAAATGGCAAACTATTAGTTTTCCTATCAAAGTGTATCCGCATGGGAAGAAGCGCGTGAAAACTCAGCTTTCTGCTGCTTGCTTGTTTGCTTTCCCTCTCCTGTGCACTCCTGTGTGCTCTTAAAACTGCACAATATATTGTTTGTTGATTATTGTGACGTTGGCTTTAGTAATACTGAGATCACAGAAGATGAGTTCAGATGTGGTTTTGCTGTGGGCTGTGAACATCATGACCAGTCACAGTTCCAAATAAGTCCTTTTCTGGGTGATTTAGTTGAATCTGTGTTTTGTATATTCCAAATTTTAATTCAATTTGTCCTGTTTCAACCAAAATTAAACCACCTTGGGAGACACTGAAGATGGGCATGCAGGCTGATGGGCACATAGCAACATCTGACAATAATGAATCCCACACATCAGTGTACCAATTTTGAGTGCATCTCAAAAATTTATTGTGAAAAAGTTTTTTGTTCATAATTTAATTCAAAACTGTAACCGTCATATTTTATATTTATTACATTTAAAGTTATGTATTTCAAACTTTTCAAGATTTTGTTTTATTTTTTATTAAAACAATCACTGATTTGTAATTTTGTCAAACCTGAATATTACAAATATTATAATAATGTGAGATTCTGGATTTCTGATTTTCATGAGCTATAAGCCATCCTGATCTGACTTTTTCACAATATTGCATTTTTTGTGATGCACTATTACTGTTTCAAAAAACATTTTAAATCTATGATAAATTCAGATTAAAACCTTTGTGACTAATTTGTGGCATTTGGCTCAATTATGCCCAAAAATGTTTCCGCTTGGTCTGGCTACTGCACTTAGAATTTATCAGTAACAAGCTGGTTGGTTCGTTTTGTGGAAGGGCGGGGCTTTATTCAAAACCACCATGCTGATTTGTTCTTTTTGTTGAAGGGTGGGGCATAATCAGTAATTAACAAGCTGTTTGGCCACTTCTGTTTAAGGGTGGGACTTTATCTGTAACCATTAAGCTGATAGGCCTCTTTTGTTGATTGGTGGGACTTTATCTGTTAATAGGCTGCTATGGAGCTGCAAGATGGCAATAAAGGATCTGCATGTTGATGACCACTGGTATAGTCCAAAAAAAGCTTTTTTTTGTAAAGATCTACACGTTAATATTGTTGTGCTGCTACTCTTATGCCTGTATTTATTGTGCCTTAAGTCGACCAAAGCTGTCAAGATTTTGCAAGAAAATGCAAGAACCAGCAGCAGGCAATTGTTTTTTGCTTAGCATTTCAGAGCCATTAGACATAAATAGACTTAAATTGCATAAAACTGATTGGTGCATTTATGAAATGTCAAGCACATCTACCCAGGATTAGACTTGATATTCCATCTAGACTTCACTCATCAAAGGATAAAGCAAGTTGGAATTTCATGTGATGTCATGAACTAGACAATCACTAGATTTAAACAGTATCTTTGTCACAGTAGAATTTTGTTGTAATATTTTTTTGGCACTTACTGAATGTTTTATTGCAGTTACTGAATCACTTATAATAGATACTGAATCCTTTATAATAGTTCTTGAATCATTTATAGTAGTTTCTCAATTAATAGTAGATTCTGAATCATTTACAATAGTTACTGAATGTTTTCTCGCAGTTGCTGAATCATTTACAGTAGATACTGAATCCTTTTTAATGGTTACTGAATCATTTACAGTAGATACTGAATCCTTTATAATAGTTCTTGAATCATTTATAGTAGTTCCTCAATTGTTAATAGTAGAGTCTGAATCATTTAAAGCAGTACTTGCATCACTTACAGTAGGTACAGAATATGTTGTGAATCATTTACAGTAGTTACTGAATGTTTTCCTGCAGTTCCTGAATCATTTACAGTAGATACTGAATCCTTTTTATGGTTACTGAATCATTTATAATAGATACTTAATGAAAGGTCTAAAAAACGAAGGTGTTAAGAATGCATTATGAAACTAAGTAGTGTTACACACTGCTGATATACACTCTGACATTAATTAATTAATGTAACATTAATATTAAACAAAATCAGCCAATGTGACCTTTCATCTGTGTATATTTTAAGCTCAGGAAGATCACTTCCACTCTCAAAATGCTTACATCAGTTGGGCCCTAAGGTCTAGTGTACTCTTCCTTCGAACCCTCATTTCCTCCTCCTTCTCTGTCTCACATTGAGTGTCGTTTCCTATCACCCTTTCCACCCACAGCAGTGACTCAGACAGGAACACACTGCCACACTTCCTAACCCATCTCCACCAATCCACCCTGCTGTGGAGGAGCACTCAGAAAGACCATTTATCTACCGCCCCTTACAGAGACTGGGCCATGGACTCGTGCAGAAGAGCGCCACCGACCCTTTAGATGGCTGTCTCTTTGGATAAGAGCGCCCTCCGAGTGGTCCCGGTGCGCTCTGCTGGTTGTTAGCCTGTAAAAGGGGGGATGCACTTTGATGCCTATGTCTCCACTTTGGCCTGACAAGATGCTGCTCTCTGGCTGTTTGAGTGATACCGATCTAATGACATCTCTGGACCCATTTGTAGTGATGCAGTGTGTGGTTTTTGGGGCAGTGCACACTTCTGATGCAGGGTTTCTGACACTTCAGAGGGTTTTTCCCCTCCGTGTGAGATGTGTCTGCTGTGTTTCTTTACTGATCAAATGATACAGCGAAATTGTAGCAAAATGTCCCTCTTTTTGATATCTTACTTTTCTGTAGCTCTCTCTGTCTGTTTCTCTCTCAAGCGCGCACATGCTCTTGCTCTCACCATCTCTCACTCACTGTCTGCTCTCACATTGCTTTCTCTTACTTCTCTCTCTCACACATTGCTTTCTCACTCTTCACTTTCATTTTTCTCTCTTTTTTTCACACTCTTCTTCTTTCTCTTTTCCAGTTTAACTCTTTCACTCTCTTAATTTGATCTCATGCTCTTCTTTCTCTCTCATTGCTCTCTCTCTGCTCTCTCTTCTCCCTACCTACCTCCCTACCTACACTAAAGCGTCCTCTGAGAGTGTGTGTGTGTGTGTGTGTGTTCTGTGTTCAGAAAGAGAGATCGAGTGGGCGGCTCAAGTTCTGGGAAGGAGAACATCCCAAGAGGTTTCCACAGAGTCAATCCTGCAGGTAACAACACAACACAACAAACACGAATACATCTGTATCCTCCTTATAACCATCTTCTGTGTCTGCTCTTCAAGACCCAGGCAAACTCAGACTCGCTCATTATCTCTCAGACTTCATGAGATACGGCCTGATCACCACTGGGCTTTGTCCATTTCTGTGTTTTCTGCCTTCATCTGACGGCTGGATAAGAAGTGTAAAGTGAACAGCTCCGTGACCTTATTCCTATTTACTCTTCTTTCTTTTGCTTTAACAGAGGAAAAACATGGGTGTATCAGAGTCCCAAACTGCTTCGCCTGGGTCAGCCCAAACTCAAACACACCCCACAAATGCGATCACAAACATTCACAAATGCCAGAACTTGCAGTGCTGGCATTTACATGCTGCACACTGTGTGTTTGCCTTCGGTGCTTTAGTAAAGAAGTGGAAAGAGAGCGAGAGGGGGAAAAAAGCACTAAAAAAGCAACACATATAAACACAACGCTTGTCAGATCCCCAGTTTAGGAATATTAAACACTGCAATTAGGATTCTGCTGTGAGGAGAGAGGGCGAGAGAGGCAGAGGAACAGAAAAGAGAGGGGGGGGAGTGAGCACTAGCTGGTGGAGCTGGAAGTTTTGGTAATTAGGAGGCTGGCACTCTGAGTGAACCCACCGAGGTGTCAGCGCTCATCTTCTATCCACCTGATCAGAAAAGACCCCAACGCCAGAGCAAGGGAGCGGGGGAGGGCATGAGTGGATAGAGAGAGAGGGAGAGAGAGAGACAGAGACGGAAAGGTAGAGGGAAAGAGAGCCTTGCTTCCAAGAGACCGCAGGCTGCTGCTGCTCCTTGCCTTGTGTTGTTTTTGCACTACGTGTTCCCTATACTGATGTGCCGGGACATCAATTTTTGATGATGCATCCACAGGCTCTCAGCCATATACCGTATTTCTAGAGGTAGACAGACAGTGCAGTGTGTGCAGGTCTGCGGCGCCTTGTTAACTTCATCCTGAGCTGTGTGACCACTGAATGCACTCTGCTGTTACTTGGCTTTGGCACAGAGTGAGGGCAATATACACAGCCGAATGCCGAATGTGCAAGTTTGAGCACCTGCAGAACATTCTGCACGTTTTAACCAACAATTGCTTTTTAATTACTGAATATAACAAAACAGTGTAAAATGTTGTAAAAAAACAGTGTAAAAAAGTTTCTTTCTCAAATTGTTTGAATTATTGTATTTCATTGTAAGGGATTTCATTTACTTCCATACTGCTTGCAGATTTGAGGTATTGTAAAGCATTTTGACTCTATATATCTAATATTCTGACAACCACAGTAATAACTGACTAATATAATGATTATTATGAATACTAATCGGCATTAAGACTTAAGAAAAGGCCAAATGATGAAACTGAACTTAAAGAGCAAGAGTGAAATTACTGAAAAGCATTGCACACAAAAACCGGTTATATGTTTTGATAGTGTTTGACACAAATATCATGTCGGTTTAATATTGAATCTCAGAAAAAAGTCATAGTGTTAGGTTTAAATCACATGATGTGACCTCAGCAGGGACGGGGCCCCTTGCATAAAAACAGAGATGTTGGACCAGGCCTGGTAGCGATGTGGAACAAGGCCCGTAGCTAGCACATTAACACCACTCTAATGATTTTGGACAGTTCATAGCAGGCGCACTAAGACAGTGTTAGCAGTGATATATGAGGCTCTTAGCAGGTGCATTGAGAACCTGTTCTGTAAAGAAATGCAGCCCTAAGCAATGCATTTATTAATTGTCCACCAGGATCGGTTCTAGCTATCTTATCTGATCTTATGGTGTTTGTTTAATGCCCTTCCTAAAATTAGAACACTGTTAGAAAAGCTTACAAAGGAGAATTTAAAATGCACTGTCCAAATATTTGTGGTCAGCTTCTAATGAATACATTCAGCGGCTTTAAGGGTTACCCATTGTTGACACTGATATGCAAATGCACACACAACGTGTCTAGTCCTGTGCGTCTAGCTTGTCTAGTTCTAGAGAAGTGCCAGTAGTATAGGACTCTTGAAACATGGATTTGTTGGCCCCATGACTAACGGCAGGATGAGGGTGGCCATCCAACATCCTGACCTCTTTAACACTCACGTTAAGCCACACTTTAATTTATTACATTTAACTTTCAAATAATTAAATTATGTACATTTAAGTTGTTTGAAGAGTCTTGGACCTGGATTTCTGTAAAGTTTCTTCACACCTTCACTGTAAAAAGCACTTTATTAATAAATTATGATTAATTGATGATTGATTGACCCCTAATAACTTGTGCAATCCTTTCCCCTCCCATTTGTTGTCATTTTACAACTTGGTCATAATTGACAAGTGATCAGGTAGAAATATGCTCTAATAGTGCAATACCACTTTAGTCCACTCCTGACAAGTAACTCCTTTCTTTAAATCATTAGCTAACTTCCAGCTGAGCTGTCATGCCTCGCATCGCACATCACGCCGGCAAACATACTCCTCCAGACAAGGGAGGAAAAAGACCCACATACGTTTGACAGCTCTACTTAAGAGCGCAGTGTTGGCTAGTTGGGGAATTTATGGAAAAGGACAGGACAGATTTATCCTTTCCGTGCTTGTAAATGCTGAGTATGCAATTATCCTTATAATAGAGGCGTTGTGTCCAAATTGGAGCCATTAAAATGATTTAACTGGCTGGAGATTGGCTCTGGCATTTGTGAGGATGTGTACACACTGAGAGTTAAGAAATGTTTAATCACTGAGTTTTAGAGCCTATTAGCTGGAGAAAAAGGACCACGGCACACTGAGGCCAGCCGAGATGCCAAGCAAGTCATTAAGTCATAGTTTTATTGCCTTCTGTTTGTTTCATTTCTTTACAATCGACTGCTAATTAGCTTGGTTCGTTTTAAGCCTTTTTGAGAAATTATTTTCACACTTTTGGTTGGTTGGTGGTTGCTTGCACTTTTGTATTAGAATTAGCATTTGCAATGAACAGATATGAGGAGATTAGTGGCACTTTTTAGTGCTTCTCTTGGACCAAACGTGCCAGTTCACTTTAAGCTTGTTTGAGGAATTATTTTCCTAGTGTCGGTTAGTTTTGCTTTTATCCATTAAACAGAGATGCAAAGTAATTTGCACTTTTTTGATTGAAAAAAAAAAAACAGATATTCTTTCCTTGGACCAAATGCATCAATCCTGTACTGTTGGACTCCAGTACCATCCAACATATCTGCTCAGACATTGGCAAAGTTGTTACAAATGTAAAAACGAATTGTTCTTGGCCTGGATGTGTGGCTCCAGGACAACCTTTAAACTGGCATAGAATCCTTTACATGTGGAGCTCTTTAAAGTTTCTTCACGTCTCATTTACAGAAGTCATGCCTTAAAGAACTGTCCACAGAATTAATATGATTAATATGATATGAATTGTTATTATTTTGTAGGTACCAAAGTGTATTCTTCACCAGTGTGGTATTTAATTAAGAATCAGGAAGGTCCTGAGACATTTCTTTAATCAAGGTCTGGAGCATCATGATGTCTAGCTTGCATTAGGTTTCAGTTCCACATCCTGTTTATGATAGTAGCCTAGTAATTCAATCAGTTTGTATTATGTTGAATGAAAAAATCTAATTACAAGTATAATTACAGTTGAATTGATGTTAACAGTGTTGTGCACTTTGCACGTTTTTATTTAATCAAAATTTAAAATAAAATAAAAGGCTTCTGGGAAAAAATGTGCATCTTAAAATAAAGGGTTTAATACGTCATGTCACAAAGATGCTTGACATCAATATAAATAGTGCTATGGTGATAAAACATGAGGCATACTGGTTAAAACATGTACAAATCTGTCCATTTTTGATTAAAAACTCGTATTCCTGCTGATAGTTTTCTTTTAAGAGCCACTTTGTGAATGAACTTTCCACTGACTTCGGTTTCCCATCTTTATCGTGTTGGTCACCGATTGGTCAGTCAGTGACTATTTCACCTGCATGGTTTTCACATTAACACAGAGCCTGTATCCTACATTCACTCTCATTCTCTCATACTCATACTATCCCACACTCACAGCCTGATCTCACTTTATCTGTAGTTCTTCATTATTTTATTCTTTCAGTCCAATTCTTTAATTTCTTCATGTCATTCTGTTGTGCAGAGGAGGATGGGTTCACCTTTTAAATCTTGTTTCTTCTCAAGGTTTCTTCTGTTTGGCTTGCTCAAAAGATGCTCAGACCCAGATCTTTGTAAAGCTGCTTTGTGACAACATTTCTGATGTCAAATGTTCGATTCCTGCACGTGTTAATGTCTGTGAGGAGTTTAGCGTATGACCGCGCAGTTTCCTCTGGGTACTCCGGTTTCTTACTGCCTCCCAAAATCCACATGCTAGATGCATTGGCCATGTTAAATTGCCTCCTGTCCAGGGAGTATCCCTGCCCTGCGCGCAGTGACTCCAGGTGGGCTCTGGATCAACCCTGTTAAGCGGATAAGATAATGACTGACTGACTGATTGATTGATTTCCTGGGCCACGACACCTTTACCATAAATGCTGGACAATTTACACCAGTTAAATAAACATTCTGTCAAAAGGACTGTAAATTGTTTTTAGTGGTTCACTGGGTCTAGGTCTGGACGTGGATTGCAGTCTGTTTATAAGTGACCTCTTTGTGTTAAGGATCCACACTCTTGGGAAAAGTCTTTCATTAGGAATTGTGGTTCTGTTCCTTCAGTTCTGTATACTTTAATAGGTTTCCTCTTCTAAAGAAGGTAATTAAAATGCTTTTTGAAAGCATGGAAGTGTTTCTGCTATGAAATCGGTCCAAAAAGTTCTTTGTTTTTTGTGCCGACTACCCCAGAAAGTCTTCTTCTATGTCAGGGGTAGGAAATTTCAGACCTGGAGGGTTGGATTTCTGCACGTTACTAAAGTATGCACATCAACACACTTTAGGCCTTCACATTCCCTTTTAATGGTTTATCTCCAAAGAACAATTTTTGACACTCCTAAGAAGGTTCTTCACTCTCTTACATCTTGTTTGTTCTTAATTAATGGTTCACTAAATAGTTTTTGGAAGCTAAAAGTGGCGGTTCTGTGCCAGCAGTCTAGAAAACATCACTTTGGCCCTTCAAGAGTATAATAGGACTGGAATGACTTTTGTTTTCCAAGCTCTGTTTCAGGAGAGCATGGAGTTAGTCTTGGGCCCAGCATGGGGTTCCTCAGTTTGTTTCTTGGTGGGCAGCACTGCTCTGTTTAACAGCTGCTGTTTTGAGTCCAAGGTGGTTGGCTGCAGCTGGGAATTCGTAGTGTGCCAGCTGACATTTTTCAAAATGGTGGATGGCACGTTATGCTTTCTGGACTTTTTCCTCTTTCTTCACGTTTCTCGTCCTTCTACATGGAAGATCCATGGAATACAAATGAAGCCCTTGGGCTACATTAAGCACATTTGGTCACTTGCTCCTTTTTCTGCCCCTTAAAAGCTCATTTTTCGTGTTTGATCCCTCTTGAAAGAACGCCTCTTGAAACGTAATGACGTCTTGATGTTGAAGGGGCTGCAGCATCTCCTCTTTTCCTTTTTTTCCTCTCTTCATCTAGAAGAAAGGGCACTGTCTGCCTTTCTTTCGTTCCTCATTTCACTCCTGTTTTTTACCACGCTGGGTTTTATCGGGCCGGACAAGGCTGGCGCCCTGGTGAGAGCTAGTAAAGCATTTATTAGCAGCTTTGCACTGGCATATTATACTGGCAGCCACAGAGGCACTCATGCTTGGCCTTTAACTTTCTTGTGAAGTTCAGCCATACATGAAAAAAGGAGAGCAGGCAGAGCAGCCTCTAATATATTCTCTCCGCTTTGTGTTGTAGCTGGATGGAAGAGGAGGAGAGGTGAGACATAAAATGTAAATATATTAAAAAAAAAAAAAGTCAGAGGCTTTTGTGGCTGGGGTCTTGTACTTTACTGATTGAATATCACGTGGGCCCATTGCTGATGCCCAGTGAAGCTTTTGAACTCTGGATGTGTGAAAAATCCTATTGGAGGCTTTGTGCGTGGGCTGCGTACCATAACTTCAGCTAGCCGAAACAATACTGGACAGGATGGAAGCCTCTTTCCCCCTCACACTCGCCCTCAACTTCCAGCAGCAAGCGTAAGTGTGGAATGTGCACTGTCTAACCAGAGGGGTTAGTGAAAGAGGAGGGGAATGGAAGGGGGATATATTTTCTCGCTTAATCTCCTCGTTTTCATTGCATCTTCCAAAAATTGAAGAAAAAGATCCTGTCTGAGCAAGAGGTCATGGCAATGTTTAGGTCAACATTTTTATTAGTTCATTATTTTTGTTTTATTTTAATATTTGAAGGGGGGTGCAAGGAGAAATTGGGGGCAGTCTCCGTCTCTCTCTCCCCCCCCATCTCAATCTTCATCGCTTCAATAGCGTTTGGGGTGTTTCATGGACAATGGGCAAGACACACCCTAATTTTGGACGATGCCCGGTTCTGTTATCCACTGTCTCTCACTCACACTCTCTCTCCCTCTCTCGCTCTCTCACTCTCGCACTCTCTTTCCTTCATCCTTGTGTAGGGGAGACACTCCTCCATCGAGCCTGCAAGAGGAACCAGGTGGAGACGGTCCTGCACATCCTCAGCGTGCCCGGGACAGACGTTAATGTTAAAGGTAAGTTTCTCCATCTCTGCTCTACCACTTCCCTAGACCCTTCCCATTCTGCACCGAGTGAGCGATTCATTCTTGAGGAGAGAAACGTACGTCATAGGTCGAACCTTAAAGTTAACGCAAGTGCGTGTTTGGATAGCGGCAGGATGGGCTTTAGTCACTGCTCTCGAATCAAGCACGTTCTGCGCGCGGCATTCGCTCTCTATTCTGGATCTGACGATTTGTCGCGTCAAACGTGGTTTTTGTGAATTTTCCGGGTTTCTGTTTGTCTCTATTAGAAAATTCTGGAATCTAATAGAAATCCTGTGCATGAATACATATATTGTTTAAATGCTTGCGTGAAAATGTCTGTTTAAAGCAGGTTTGATTGGTGAAATGTTATTGTTATTGCCGTAAGATGATTGATTTAGGAAACCAGGCCTCTGCTTCAGAACTGCATCGCTAGTAAAAATGTTGCAGTATATTTGATTGTGAACGACATGCTGTTATTATTGCTGGAGCCTATGGTCTAAAAAAAACAAGTATCATGAATAGTGATGTACAATCTGTCGTGCAACTTAACAGGCTTGTGAGAGATTAGTCATTTTAAAGATGAAAGGTTTTTAGTATCTAGAGGTGGAGCGCTAAGGCTAGCTTAGTAATGAAACACAAGTACATTTTAAAACAAAACAAAAATATTTTATGTTTTCATACTCTGATAAAAATACAGCTTTTATACATGGACATTGGGTCTTCAATCCATTGTAAAATATATATTTAGGACTTCGTAAGACATCTGTGCAGAAGTGCATTTACATAAAACCTGAGAATCGTTAACTGTTTTGGCCTTGAACTGTCATACTGTCCTAGCAACACTTTTGCATTTCCACTGTGTGTGTGTGTGTGTGTGTGTGTGTTTAGACCATGCTGGCTGGACCCCCCTACATGAAGCCTGTAACCATGGCAGCAGTGAGTGTGTGGCAGCCCTGCTGCAGCATTGCCCTGGCCTGCAGCTGGACAGTCAGGTGAAGGGAGTGAGCCCACTGCATGACGCTCTGCTCAACCAGCAGACAGACATCGCCAAAATGCTGCTACGCCATGCAGGTTAGTATTCTCATACAAGCAACAAAGAAGGAATTCACCAGCATGATATTTCTGGGCCAATATAATAACGCACTCCCTTGGAACATCTATCTGCAGTTTTGAGATATTGAGTCTTAAAGTTTCTTTCTTTCTTCTAGATAGAGTCTAAAAGGCATAGAGCTCACACAGCTCACGTAATGTTAAGAAGTCATAATCACAGAATAACAATATGCAAATAATTTTGATTAAAATGTCAGATATATCCTTATAGTTCCAAGGGTACGAACTGGCAATTTATATCTATTTGTGGTTAATACTGAAACTCAAAATCAAGAATTGAATACTTTTAACCTTTAACTCTTTAACCAGTTCATACCGTAACCTATGTATGAAGTGTAGGACCAGTAAAAGTATAGAAGGCATGATACCAGTTACCTGTCTTTAAAATCAACTAAGCTTCAAAACAGGTTTAATGTGATTATTTTCTAGCTGATCTTAATTATGTCTCATTATGTATTAAATAAATTCAATGTTCATATTAAAAAAAAAAAAAAAAAGAATGGTTGTTTGTGGTATCATATGGTCCGTGAGCATGTATGCATGCTTATTTTTTGACATGGCAGTCACACAAGTTCTGGCTTATCTAGCAAGCTACAGCCCATACCTCTCTCATTTCTGTTTTGTGTAAATTATGCAAGTTGGATAACATGAGATTCAGTTAGTAAGCTACTTTCCACAGGGGTAATGAGAACTGGACAAAAAGAAGAACCTATTTGCTTCAAACCTTAACTGTCCCACCCAGTTTCCAGATGTGCAAAAAGACCTATAAGTTATAAGCATTATGGGGATTGAAGTGTTCAACTCACATTCGAAATGAGAGAGACACAGATGCTCCTCAAAGAAGACTTCAGTATCCATCCAGTCCTACGTTCAGTGAGGGACTAAACTGCCCGCTGCTCAGACAAGACTGTTTAACTGTTTGCAACACATCCCTTTTTATCTCATCTCTTATCATATGCACACAAACTACACACTCATCTTCATGCCAAAGCTCTGTCTAATGCCCCTTCCATGGTATGTAGGAATGAGAGTGGGTGCAGAGGGGGTGTGGAGCTGAGCAAGGATACAGAAAAAAAGTGTTTCTGTAAGATTGAAACAACTTTCTTTAAGACCTTTAACATGCAATATAAATGATGTTGCCTCAGCCCATAATACGCTCTGTTTATAATCCCAATATCGATATAAATATTGATATATCACACAGCCCTAACACAAACTCATATATGAATAGAGAGGTTAAAAAAGAGGTACTGTTTATTGTTTGTTTGGGTACTACCCCAAAGAACAAACACACTGCTGACATTCCACACTGAGTGTGTGAGTGTGGAGTGCTGTCTCAAGCTAGATTTGATCTAGGATTAGATTTTTTTTCCTCTTATTATTAGTTTAAGCTCTAATCAGTGAATCAGTGATTTTTTTTTTTCACATAACCATGTCCGATTTTTATTGGACATTAGTTATATATATTTTACAATAAACCTTAATCTGCGTTAATATTTTAATTGTTTATTTAAGTAATTATTTTGAAAACCCTGTTATCAAGACCAATATGCAGTCAATGAATGTAACATTAAAGGAGTTTATACATAATGGAACCTGAATTTTCTCCACAGTCTTTAAATGACTGGGTTGGATGAAGTGTGTAAACATGTTTAATGACTCGAAGCACGTAGCTCACGCTCAAGGTAATCAAGTCCATATATGGGAACTATGCTGCAAAAGCAAGCCGATGTTTTTTGTCATCCTGAAAACATATGAAGATATTTAGCCACTATTCAGCCTACAGCAGTTTAGCTCTGCACACTCAAACTAAAGAGGTTGAACAATGGCGATGAATTCCTGTATTGGAATCTTTCCATTTCTTTTCCCATTTATTAGCCAGAAATACACCCAGCTAGTATATCATACTGCTCCAGTAGGAGTACGCAATGCTGACTTTCTCCAAGTTTCACTCATGTTATTCACAGATGTGAGAACAGACTCGCACTCACTTGCATGCGCGTGCACACATGTTCAGCAGACGCTTTAGTCTGCAAGCACTTCTAAGAAATTGTATGAATTCCGAAATGTTGAAAAATTCACTTATATCTCCATATAGCCTTTCATATGCTAACTGCTAAATCTTTTTCCTGGGCAGGCGGTTTTATGAGGCATATATGTATATGTGGCGTATTCTCTACACATAGACATATTAGAATATTATTTGATATTACTGCGACTCAAAGTCTTCCTGTGTTCAAGCCATTCACATTCATGTTCTGGCTCCAAACTCCTATGAGAATTGTGGCACCGCTCATTGATATGTTGTGGGGGAGGAGTGGAAAGAAAAGGCTCTGGTGTATTGAGTGATGCCACGGAAAAAGCACATGCACTTATTACAGTATTACACATCGCGTGAGCAAACATGAGATAAGACGTCAGTGCAGCTCACCCTCTCATTCTGTTCTGTTTCCAGAGAATTTTGGTCCACTGGAATTAACCCTTCTCCAGATTTTGATGATCCTACAATGGCATTGAAATAATGAAATGAACACTCACTCAAAGCTCATTAAAATAAACTCTTTGATCAATAGAACATTTCTGTTTATAAATGAAAGAGAATATAGTTTTAACTTCATTAACCTCCTAAGACCCTAATTGGCACCTGGTTAGTGTAAAAACATAGAATTAGCTTTTTACATGATGTGGTTTCTGAGAAAATGATGTCCACATATGAGGACTTTAGTTTTATATTTCATGTATATATATCATAGAACACAGTGAAGTCGCAATTAGTGATGATGTGATGACATCTGGGTCATCCTGTTCTGAAAAGTCAGAGGTGTCATTGGCATGCTGAGCCAAGAAGGTCCATTCGAAATTCAAGGAACTGCATGATGTTCTTCTGTGGCCTGCCACATAGAGTCAGGTCTTTGTGTGGACGCCACACATGTGGACGCCAGGTCCTAGGAGGTTAAATGTTATTGTTGTGGGACTCAGATTGGAGATTGCAAGGATTGCAGATCCGAGTCCTCGCTCATACTGTTTGTCATCAGCTGCTGGAGTCCGAGAGAGCAACATTGGCCATGCTCTCTCTGGGTGGGTAGGTGGTGCGCTCAGCAGTGATGCCACGGCAGGTCAGAAAGGTGTGGTGGCTGATTTCAAATGTATCAGAGGAGGCATATGCTTGTCTTAAGGCTCCTGGTGTTGGGAGCACTGTATGTGATGGGGTAGAGTCCTCACAGGTTGAGTAAAAGGCACTTCCAAAATGGAAAATTTGAGATTAAAAAAGTTATTATTGTGGCTCCTGAGTGGCACAGTCATCTCAACATCTCAAGTGACTCTGTAAAGAGAGTGCAGGATTGATCCCAGGTGATGCCACAGCTAGGATTCATTTGGACTCTCTGTCTGGGTGGGTAAAAAAATTCATAACGCTGAGGAGGCGTTAGCTGGCAGAATTGGTGGTTGGTGTTCTCCTCGAAGCATGTTGAGTTATTCAGTGGTGTTCCCTCAGTGGCTTTATGTGTCTGAGACAGAATGTACTGACCTTCACCCTCCCAGCAGGAAGAACAAAGGAATTCACTGTTAAAGATTCGTTTTGATATCAAAACCACTTTTAAAAGACAAGTATACAGACTCCAATATGTGAAAATGCAGTAAACTGTAAACTAATTCAGATTAAAATTAAAGGCTCTGTGAACAACTTCTTTACACAATTCCCTGAAAATGTTATTTTATTCTTTTCCACTCTTTGTAAGATTATGTGTTTCCTCGCAGTTTGCTACTTTTCCAGTCTGTTTGCCTTCTGGGAAAAGTCCAGTGTTCATACTCAGCACTGCTCTGTACATGGGAAACAAACAAAGTGGCCTGGACAGGGATACACTATTTCAGCCCCTCAGTAACTAGGGGTGTTTATACCTGAGCAAAGGCCTGAGGAAGAGGAGGCCAAGGGGAGGCCATCTATCTGGTACTAGATACGCATTGAACTACACGTTCAACATATTGTTTAGGAGAGATGGCAGGGAAAGACAAAACAGTGTTTTTAAAATAATGTAAATATTGACAGGTAAATATTGGTGAGGCAGAGATACTTCTGAATTTGGCTGTGTCTTGGGGGAAGTGGGGGGTTAGCTTCTGGTGGTACACTACTGAAGGGAGGGTGTGTTTTGCTTTTGAGTTGAAATATCAAAACAGTCCTCCAGAATCCTATACTGCACCTTTAATTATGTGATTACATTTGAATAGTATAGCAAACTGTGAGTTTTCATCATCCCAAACAGATTAGATGAGTCAAGTGTATGAAGCTTGTGAAATTCATGTGTGTGTGTGTGTGTGTGTGTGTGTGTGTGTGTGTGTGTGTGTGTGTGTGTGTGTGTGTGTGTGTGTGTGTATATATATATTTTTTTTTTTTCCCTGCATGGAAAATCTTGTCAGGACAGAAATGTTTTTGGCGCGTCTGGCTGTTTGGTTGCCACGTGCAGTCGCTGTGTGTGAGCTTTGAAGTGCACGACATGTGTCAACATACTGGAAGCAGGATGACTAGACGATGGTTAAGGGACGAGGAGAGGGTGGGGGATGGTAGATGAAACGAGCTGTGTCTTTCCCACGCGCCTCGACACCGCTCGCCGCTCTCCTCTGCTTTGACTAATTATAGTTAATTTGATTCCACTCTCCCATTAACACATGTACATATTCTGGCCTCAAAAAGTAAATTAGATTGGGATTGTTTTGGTCCCGGTGAGAACATGTTTTTTCCCTTTTTTTATAAGTCGACGGAGATTGGTCCAATGGAAGCGAACGAAAAGAGGTCAGAGGAGGATGTTTGGAAAATTAGAAGGGTGATGTGTCTGGGAAGCAGACAGCTACTCCGTACTCATGACGCACCCGTGCAGACACGCATAGTAAGGCTGACTGTGCGCTACTCATTACGCCGTTACTGGCCATTGGTGTAGAAATGAAAACTCTTCATGTTAAGCAGACTTTACAGAGCAAAGAGGAATGGATGATGCAGGCTGAAATGATCCCAATTGTTTATTATAAAAGGTTTTCTGAAAATCTGATTGGCTGATCTGATACTGCAATATGCACTACTACATGTAGTTATTCTGGTCATTTTTAAACTTGTTTGGCCACTGCAGCCACAGACTGCATTGATTCACAGAAGAATGTCTAAATGTTTGTGGACACCCCTTGAAATGAATTCAAATGAAGCATTTGGCAACTTTAAGTAGCATCCATTGCACACTCACAATTTGTCTAGTCCCTGTAGATACGTACTGCCAGTAGAAGAGGACTCTGGATAAACATGAACCTACTGGCACCATGACTAATGCCAAGCAGGTCGTAAAAAAGGATATAAAGCCTCCAGTATTAGTGGAACTGTGTTCACTGGAATACATTTGAAATTACTTGAGAAATTGGAGATGAGGACATGAGGTGGTGATCACCAAATCTCCTGACCTTCTAATAGCCTTGTCACTGAATGCTATCAGATCCTAACAACAATGATCTAAAATCTAGAAGAAAACCATCCATTGACAGTAGAGACAGTTGCGCCAACCAAAAGTAGGATACGTTCTTTTTAGTACCCTTAATTGTAGAAGAAATGATATGGTGTGTCTGATGACACTGAGTACATTGGACTGGTATTGTGTTTTGCTGCTGTGGTGTACAACCTGGAGTGACTCGTTGCTTTAATGCTGTTCACTCTAGGGCAATGGTGAGCACTTCCGGTCCTTGAGGGCCAGATTCCTTCACAGTTTTCCGGTTTCCTGCTCCACACTCCTGATTTAACTCACCTGTTAATTGCCAAGCTGAGTAGGTCTGTTAACTGTGCTGGGCTCTGGCCCCCATTGCCCATCCCTGCCAGGACTAGACTTAAATCTGTGTTTGGGAAACTGGCCCAGTGTGTCCAAAGGTCCTGAGACATTTCTTCTGAGTCAGTTCAGATATTTGTTTATTTATAAAAGAGTCAGACTCTGATTCCCAGCTTTATGATTTATCTTAAATGCAATTAGAGTTGCAAACTATATATCACTTTTTTTATGCTCTGAGTGGCTCAGTGGTCTAATGCGCTAGAACAATGATCCGAGGATTGCAGGTTCAAACACTGCTTGCCATTAGTAGCCAGAATCAGAGTTTGTTTGTTTGTTTGTTTGTTTGTTTGTTTGTTTGTATGTGGGTGTACTTGTGTATATGCACCACTACACCATTGAGCTGGGAAGCAGGGGACCTGCATCTAACACAAATCCAACTGGTGAAGTCTCTGCATTCAGCCATAAGAGCCTGATAATCAATCAAATGCTCACAGCAATGCTTCCACATCTAATGTAAAGCCTTCCTAGAAGAGTACTTACTTCAACAAGGGGAGGTCTAACACCGTATTACCACCCTTGTTTTCATGAACACCATTGGATGAGCAGATGTCTACTGGCTTCTGGATATACGTTGAAGGCTCTTCTTATATTTCATGAACATGCCTCCTGAAAATTTGGTGCTGACAGATAAGCGAATGAAATGAACGAAGGTCAGACTGTTGTGTTTTACAATGGACTGACATCTCCTCTCACTTTCCACACACTCCAGAGTGTACTGTCAGCAGTACATAAAGGTTTGATGACAACCTCCATGCTTTGTTAGTTTTTCCCCTGTTCCTCCTTTGCTATGCAGGCAGGATACACACATTCACCTTGCTCTAACGGATAGTTCCCTTCATGGAGGCCAGCCAGGTCAACTGTTACAGTGCCCCAAACACAGCCCTCCTCAATCCGAGCATCTTCCCAATAAAATAATAATGTCTGCTGGAGGACACGGGGGTGTAGGGGGTGGGGGATGAAAGCGCATGGCTCAGCCTTCCCCTCCAACCCTGGGGCACTGGCAGACTGAATGCACCATGGATAAGGGTATCCTCACCCTCCTTTGTCCTCCACATGCACTCGCTCGTACACACAAAAACACACTGCAAACTCTGCTACCCACTCTTTAACCCCCTAATCTTTCCCATTCTGTGTGTTGAGTGTGAGAAAGATCACAATGTGGGATAGAATCTTCTAGCTTGGTAGTGTAGCATTTTAAACCGGAAACTGATACCAACCACTAGTGCATCTCAAAACAATTGTGAAAAAGATTTTTGATCATTTAATTTAAAAAAAATAATAAACGTTCATATTTTTTATACTCATTGCATTTAAAGTTATATGTTTCAAGCTTTTTTTGTAATAAAGTTGATACTGTGGTTAGTAAATTTGAATTTAAATTTTCTAATAATTTGAGATTCTGAATTTCATGAGCAATAAACCACACTGATCAGTAACACAGAAACGGCTTGAAAAGTCACTCTGTGCAATGAATATAAAATTACAGTTTACCTTTTTGAACGAAATTGTGATCACAAATGAGCATTTTAATGCTATTGCACTAGTATATTCTGACCAGCATTAGTTTCTCAGTAGGTTTGAGTGGTACTTTTCCTACATTCTGAACTGCTAAAATTAAAGACTGCATTTGTGGGCAGAGCATAAAAAGGTCATTTACTATTAGAGCATTTGGATCATGCTAATTGGTGGCTATTTACTTTCATTGTCTCCTAGTAACAGCCTCAGTGTACAGCCCCAGTACTGAGTCCAAAGAGTTGTGGAAGCCAGTCTGGAGGGGAGTGAGGGAGGGCAACAGTGAAAGAGCCTTCAGGCAGCAGCTATGGCCCTCGCATCTTAATGGCTAAGCAAGTGGCTGTGAATGCGGCCCTTGGAGCAGGGTTTGAATGAGGCAAGGCTTGGCCGGCTGGCATGGCTTTGGGACGCTCCGGGTTGTGGGCCAGCTTCTAACAGACTGCTGGGGCCCTCTTGAAAGCAGGGGAAGAAGAGCTGTTTGCATAAGGGGACCGAAGCTAAGCTTACCACTGACAAATATTCAGCTAATTAATTGAAGCCTGTGATCAAGCAGATTATTATGATTAACAGATAGATTGGTTGGCAAAAAAAAAAAACACTTGTCATGAACTCCCAGTGCAGGGTTTCTGCTACCGTTAAATAGAACATAGTCACTTGCTGGGATCAAAGAGGTGCAGTCATTAGGATGTAACTGGCAGGGTAGTGTTCCTTCCAGTGTTCAGACTTTATGATCTGATTCAATTTTGGCCAAGTAAAAATCTTATCTGCTTTCAAGTGGGAAGATGAGGCTAAATGTAGATATCACATCTGACATGGATATGATTATTGAAATAGCTCTGGGATCCAGCTCTGGGATCCAGCTATGGGATCCAGGAGGTGTTTGTCTGAGTAGATTTCTAGTGTCACAGTAGGCTTTGTTTGGTATAGACCGAACTACAAATGTTTGGTCTATAAAGAAACAAAAATGGTAATTCTCTATATTAAGCCAATACGTATATTAACTGGTTTGATTTATCGGAATATGGTTTTGCACCATTGAATATGAGTTCATAAGAGCTGAAACTCAAGCAATCATTTTCCTAACCAGTTAGTGCTCCCCCTTCTGGGAGTCCTACAGATAAGGCTCTTTTACCACTTTTCTTATGCATTACTTGGGTCTACAAGGGGTTACATACAAAATATAGAAAATCATTGTTCACCAGGTCAATTTCAAGATCAACATTACAGTCAAAGGGACATATAATGTGGAAAAAATACTACTACATACAATACAATAAGTGGTTAAATAAATCACATGACCTTAACCATAGATGTTTAGAGAGGTGAGCAGATCTTCCAGCATTAGGTTTCCAGACTAGATTTTATTCATTTTATTTTTTAAATATCATTCAGACAGATTATCCATCTCTGGCCTTCAAAATTGGATGACACCATACTGTGAGCAAAACTGGTAGCTTTAGTGGGTCTACCATCTAACCTAACCAACATCTGGCAGAAACCCTGTAATGCATAATTGACTCAACATGACATTTGAGACAGGCTTTTTTTTTCAATACGTAAGTTTTCAAATGTACAATCAATCAGTGCTTAACCATTTTTAATATGCCTTCATTCTGTATCATAGAAACAGATCTGTCGATCTGTCCAAACTGTTGTTTGCAAATGATCAGATCGATTTGAATGTGTTTATAGATCGAGTGATGTAGGCATCAGTAACTATGTAGCCATGCTGGTGTCGTGCTCTTCTTGGATCACATAGCAAGCAGATGTGGTTTGGATCTGATATTCAGAAATTAGATTTCAGGAAATCCAGAAATCTGGGCACAGTGTAGACTGCCAAAATCGCATTGGGTCTGGCAGTCTGAACAGCCGTAATGAGCTGATTCTAGTTTTTCAAAAGAACAAGAGGTTAGTTTGTTTAACTGAAACCTCATACCTCCAAGAAGAACAGTTTTCAGAAGGAATAATATCCGTAGCTATGACTGTCAGTTAATGGAGCACTATTTGATTCTGAGTAACTTTGGATCATTCCGGTTGGACCATTCCTCAATGTTTATGCTTATTTAAGGGCAGTTAGTAGATTCAAAGTCTGTAAATAAATTAAAAAACGAACAGAAAGTAAATTGTAATGAGTAAAGTTTTCAAGTTACATAAAAAGACAGAATTGGGCTTTTCCTGCATATATACACTAATTCCAATATTCTGGAATTACAGATAAAACAGTTGTAAAGATATCACATCATGCTATCAGTCAATAAAGGCCTAAATGCCTAAATCTAAAGGTTAAGGTGAGTTCAGGTTTTGTACATGCAGTTACAGAGACATGATCGGTCACTGGAACATGAAGTGAGATTCAATGCAGTCATCTGTGTACTGCTGGAATGTGTCTAATCTGTGTGGTCGGGCTACAGTCAGTACAAGAGTGGCACCATTCTTTATCTGCCCAGCGATGTGGCACAAGGCAGGTGGGCTTGCATTGTCTGTGTGTATGGTGGGTGCCAAGGTGTTACACAATGCTCTGATTGTGCCCCCCTAGGCATTAATCGTCTGTAATCTGTGTGTGTCTGGACTGTTGTCGTGGTCAATCTCTGTTGGCTTAGTGAAACATGATTGCACACACACACACATGCACACGCATGCATACTGAGAGCCCTGCTCTGGAACATTATATTCACAGAATGATACATTTACATTTACACTGAGATTAGAAGTCTCTCTCTCTCTCTCTCTCTCTCTCTCTCTCTCTCTCTCGTGCATACACTTACACACACCCTTGTGCTCTTGTTCTCCCCTACCCCCTCTTTTTGCTGTTCTCTATTTCTAGTCTTTGCCTGCCCTCTAAAGGCCAAGGGGTTGCTTGCTGTGTGTGTGTGTGTGTGTGTGTGTGTGTGTGTGTGTGTGTGTGTGTGTGTGTGTGTGTGTGTGTGTCTTCCCTTTTTATTGCATCTAAGCCTCTTAAATAAGTCTGTCTGTTAGAAGCACAAATATCTGTAATGATATAATTCCCCTGCTCAGCCTTATATGTGTGATGGTGTTTGCTAAAGAGAGAGAGTGCATTGTGTTAATCCTTTTAACCCTTTAATGCACGCAAAAGTGGCCATTGGCATATTTGTTTCAGTGCTTGCAGTGAATCAGCAAAAAATCCCAGAATAAATGGGAATGTCAAATTTTTGGATCAGCCTGCTACCTCTGCTATCAAGTGTATTAAAGAGTTTATCCTGCTTTTATTGGAATAACTGCGCCTACTTTCCTGGGAAGCTTTTCTACAAGACTTCTGTGAGGATATGATTGCATTCAATGTGAGTTTTAATGAGGTCAGGATGTTGAATTCTCACTATCCCATTTCATCCCCAACTTCCCAACTCAACCCAGTATTGGATGGAGCTTCGTCATTCCAGAGAACACAGTTCCACTGCTCCAGACCTCAGTATTGGGGGGCATTATACCCCTCTAGCCCACACCTGACATTAGGCATGGTGCCAATAGGTTTATCCATAACTGCTCCAGAGAGTCCTATTGTATTGGATGTACTTCTGTACACGGACTAGACAAGCTGTGTGCATTTGCGCGCATGGGGCAAAAAGTGCAACTTAAAGTAGCTGAATGCACTTTTTAGAATGAATGTCCACAAATATTTGGATATAGGATAGGACAGAACTTTATTGATCCCTTGGGAGGGTTCCCTCACTGTCACTGTACACCAACAATAAGGTCAGCATGGCTTCATGCAGTGATCATCAACATTATATCACACAAAGCACCTTTTTCAATATGGATAAACACACACATCAACTTTTGGGGGCAGATTGAACAAGGTTAAAACAGGGTTAAAGGCCCAAGTGCCTAATCACTAAACATCCAGCTGAGCAGGAGATATATACATATATATATATGTGTGTCTGTGTGTGTGTGTGTGTGTATATATTCGGCCAAAATCCAGCCTCAATTTCGTCATTCTCTCTGATGCCAGTATCATAACAAATTTGTGTGTGTGTGTGTGTGTGTGTGTGTGTGTGTGTGTGTGTGTGTGTCGCTCAGGCAAAGCGCTGACAGATGTGTATTTCATGGGCCATTGTGAAGAATAGGTAGCGGCTGATACCACTGTCCTGGGGGAGGGTGGTCTGCCCGCTGCTTGCATTCATCAAGAGCTGCTTTGTGTGCGTCTGTGTATGTGTGTATGTGAAGGCACATAAGGCTCAGCCTTTGTCATATTCCAGGTTTCAGGCTGTCAGGTAGTTTGACATGGCAGCGGTAGGGACCAGCAACAGAAGAGCTTTTTTCACTGCACCACTGGCTGCTTCGCCACAAGCCGATGGGTTTGAGGCATGGCCAAAGAGATGGTGAGAGTTCTGTTGAAAGTTTGATGCAAGATTTTCCCGTCTTTCCGCAATTAGCCCAGACATGTTTAGTGTACGAAGTTCTCTCCTTTAGTTTTAGCATCAGAGCTGCTACACTAACATAGCTGATAAGAAATGGATGCCCTTCGATGCCTAAATGATGTCTTGTTTTGGATGTTTCTGACTTTGTGACGTGCTGTTATCTCGGGATGAAGGTGTTTGGCAGCTCCAGTGTGCTGCTGAAATATGTTTAATCCATGTAGGTTGCAGTATAAGAGTGGCCTCATTCTTTGGCTAGTTGAAGCCCTGCTTCAAAGAAAGGATGATTCAAGAGCTGTGTTGGTATTGGCATAATTGAGTGAGTCCTCTTGATGTTTAACAAGACTCTATGGCTCTGAATATGACAAATTCTTCATCCTGCTTACCGTTCATATTTCCAGGAATATTTGCATTCCACTTTCAAGGATGCACACAGAAATAATTTCATCAGTGACCCAGACTCTTATTTAAATCCAAGGATTTATTCTAACACTTGGACAGGTCCTAAACTCTAATTAGCGGTTATGTATGAGACTTCAGTGTAAGTATGTTGCAAAAGCACAGTCCTTTGTTACTCTTAAATATATAGCGTCTGCTAATGGAAAACCATAGAGAGCTCAAAGAAGAGTCTGTGCAATTTCTTTCTCTTTCTTTTCGCCTGGGAGTTTGAAGAGATGGTTTTGAAAATGTTGTGCTTTTGAAGGCCACAGAAAGACCACCCACATCCATGTCCCTGAAAGGACTCTGGGAAAACCATAGCCATACAGCTGTATAAAATAAGGTGGTCTTAAAGGAATACTCAGATGAAAAATATACTGTTGAGGACGTTTAAGCAGGGTCTCACGTCTGTGCCTCTCTTCTTTAGTGCTACTAAAGGAGAGCTACAGGCTAGCAGAGGAAAGAAGCAATAAAATTTACTCTCCAGCAATTAGCATGATGCAAATTGCATGCCTCAAACAACAGCCCAGGAGTCACTTAAAATAATCCCATATGGAACTGGCCATGTGGTTATTTCCACTGTGGCTCATCTGGTTATTTAGTATAGGTTTTTGTTTTTTTTTTACTTTTATTATATTTTAAAGTTTGAAATTTCCTTGTGTTCCAGAGTTAGAAATTACAGCCATCTTGAATGTGGCTTCACTGTCTTCGCTGCCTATTAATTATCACTTTGCATGAGCAACAGTTGGCCCAGACAGGGTGCATTGAAACAACACAGCTGTCATACAGATTTTGCTGATCCTCAAATCCATTACTTCCCGTAAATTCCACACTTAGAGGCTGTATTACATGAGCGTATGGTAACGGCACACATGCAGAAAGTTCTGTACTCTGTGATTTATGGCAAAGCAACATCAGGCAGATGACTTTCTGAATAAATGGGAACTAATTGTTGTAATACGGTGGGACTACAGCCTTTTATTTT
Source organism: Acestrorhynchus altus (assembly GCA_034509495.1). NCBI lineage: Eukaryota > Metazoa > Chordata > Actinopteri > Characiformes > Acestrorhynchidae > Acestrorhynchus > Acestrorhynchus altus. Next base: position 14,440,269 of record CM067522.1, on the reverse strand, counting down.
TTGTTTGGAAGTAATATGGTAATACGAAAAGGTTTCTAAAATGTGCTTTAGAAAATGTGACTTTTAGCAACTGAAAACAGCTTGAGTTCACTGTTTTCTGATGTCACAGGAACCAATTCATTTAATCTCTTCCTAATTTGCATATCTCAGTATCTCTGCCCACCACAGTTTAGACACACCTACTCATACTGAAGGTCTCAGGAAAAAGAAAGGTTGAAAAAGGGTGGAGTAAACATGTTTCTGTCACTAGGGCAGCTCAATCAGCAACAAAAAGTAATGAGCAGGAACAGAAATACAGGAAGAAGTGCTGTCCCTCAAAGAGGGCAATTGTTAATGATTGTAGTGATTATCTGGCTAATATACCAGTTTAAACTACACCTGCAGATGTACAGGGGTTGGACAATGAAACTGAAACACCTGTCATTGTAGTGTGGGAGGTTTCAAGGCTAAATTGGAGCAGCCTGGCCAATCTTCATTAATTGCACCAGTAAGAGCAGAGTGTGAAGGTTCAATTAGCAGGTAAGAGCACAGTTTTGCTCAAAATATTGCAATGAACACAACATTATGGGGGACATACCAGAGTTCAAAAGAGGACAAATTGTTGGTGCACGTCTTGCTGGCGCATCTGTGACCAAGACAGCAAGTCTTTGTGATGTATCAAGAGCCACGGTATCCAGGGTAATGTCAGTATACCACCAAGAAGGACGAACCACATCCAACAGGATTAACTGTGGACGCATGAGGAAGCTGTCTGAAAGGGATGTTCGGGTGATAACACGGATTGTATCCAAAAAATGTCATTCCCAAGACAAACTGACGCTGTATTGACAGCAAAAGGAGGCCCTAGAACACCATACTAATAAATTATTGTGGTCTAAAACCAGGTGTTTCAGTTTCATTGTCCAACCCCTGTATTTCGTTGTGTTTATTCTGTGGGTTTATTCTGTGTTTGTGTTGCCTTGTACGACCTAGGCTCTTACACAAAGTACAGAATGTACTTAAACTGTGGAATGGGAATATCATCAGTGTTATGTTGCTATTCTTTTATTGAGCGAAATATTTAAAGGATCGCCCAACTTGATTTGTTTTGGGAATTATTAAAAGATTATCAGGCTGCATACAAACATGGCTATCATAAGTTGTGCTGGTATGAGTGGATCAGACCCCGCAGTGCTGCTGGAGTGATTAAACACTTTGTCCACTTTGTCTTTTGGTGTTTAAGAAGTCCAGCAACACTGCTGTATTTGATCCACTCATACCAGTAGTTAGTGTCTCTGCAGTGCTGAGATTGACCCACCGCCAACATAGTACTAGCTTTGTGGTTGTGCTGCAGGGGCCTGACCATTGAAGAACAGGGTGAAAGGAGGCTAATAAAGTATGTAGAGAAACAGTCTGTAATTATAGATCTATGATATCCATCCATCCATTTTCTGAACCGCTTATTCCTGAATAGGGTCACGGGGGAGCCGGTGCCCAGCCGGCAACTCTGAGCGCAAGGGTGCGAAGCAACCCTAGACAGGGCGCTAGTCCATCGTAGGGCGTAGATCTATGATATCCTGTATGATAATTGTAGCTGATAAAACAGTGACTGTAGAAATAAGGTGGTCATGATGTCTGTAGAGCAGCATGAACATAACCTTCATAACCTTTATCAGAGAGTATGATATAAAGCTAAGAAATAAGTAGGAGCAGCTCGGTTTCGTCTTTCAAGCATGAATGTACTCTGTCTTCTTGTAACGTTTAAAAACTGTATCGCTTAAAGCTTGTGAAACATGTCATATCCGTCATCTCGCAGCCCGATCTTTGACCTGGGCCTTATGAAGTTAAATCTGGGCAATAGAAAGGTCTTATCAGTGACCTGATATGTAGACATTCTTGTTCTTTCTTACTTTCTCTGCGCCTTGATCGGAGTCATTAAAGCTTTAACCGTTGCTCTGACACTGACCCTTACTCTCTAAACTCCCCTCTTAATCTGATGGTCTGTGTAGACTCCTCTGTCAGTGTATGCAGATTGCCTCTGCCCTCTTAGAGCATAGAGTCAGTGCTAAGAGTAGGTGAACACTGACCCTTGTCTGCACTTTCACAGCTGAAAAGCTGATGATCCATTACCACGAAGACGTGATTGAGGCGAGGGGGAGAGCGAGGAAGACAGGCTGGAAAAGAAACGTTTGTTTACTAGGTCCTGCAGGTCCCCTCCTTGCGCTGTAATTCGAGGCTGGAAACCTGCTAGTTTTCCTAGCACGTACAAAACAATCGTACTGGCTTTTGACAGCAGGAGGTCTTCCGAGCATCGGTGCCAAATGGAAAGTGGTGCGAAGCTGGAGTGCAGTAAAGTGTGGAGCCACTGCCATGCTCACACAGGGGTTTAGGAGTCAAGTGCCATCAAGTGCAGTTTGCTGTGGAAATACGGTGGCTAAAAGCAGAGAAGGAGGTCACACTTGACATGGGCTGTTCTAGCTGGGCTTTTGTGCATGTATGTCTCTCTGCCTATTGAGCTACTTTTAAATGGCTTTTCATTCGAGTCAGGCACAGAAATATGCCTAGACGAGAGAGAATGTCAAAGCCATTCAGCGTGAACTCTGCCAATTTCCACTGGCCCCTTTGTGGAACGAGAACAGTCTTCAAATATTACGTAGCATTAACACAAGCTGGAATACTGTATCTGAAAGAGGTAGACGGCTGCATGGGTCATCAGAGGAGCAGCGATTTCTATGACAGCATCCAGTGCTTATCACCGTTCAAAAGCTTTTTTCATGAAAAGTACCATACGTGCAGAACTCAAACCTAGTTCTTTAGATTGTCTTATAGCTGAATTGTGTTTGTAACAAAACGCCTTTCTGTTGCTGGAGGCCTATTTTCTGTCCTTTATTATGACGTGAATGTAAAAAAAAAAAAAAAAAAAAGGAAGTTGTTTTTATGCAGTGCAGGATCATAAAACTATACCTCAACCACTTTTTTCACATTTTGAAAATGCTGGATGAAAAATAAATAATTCAGGATAAACGTTTTGCACGCTTGATTGAGGTGGGTGCCAAGTCCTATCAGATTGGACCCAGATTTCTGTAAAGCTGCTTTTTGACAAGTTGTAAAAAGCACTATATAAATACATTTGATTTGATTTGATTTAGTGGTTTTCATAAGGGATTGGTCAGCTGTGTCCCAAAATACACACACTCTTAACAACCCTGTTTACTGATTTTAGTACTAAAGATATGCTACAATAATAATCAGCATGCATCAATGTATTTGATACATAATTCTTTAGTAATTCATTTAAATCATAGTTAAATGCTCTAAAAGTCGCCAGCTGCAGCCCACTCAGAACTGAGAGGGCATCAGATCACAGAATGATTGGAAGCAGCATCACCATGGTAATGTAAACCCCCATGTCAGAAGCAGCGGCAGTTTCGTAAAAGACAAAGTATATCTAAAATGCAAGCTGACTGTGCAGACATGATCAGATCGTCTATGTTTTTCTCCACATATCTGTTTCTCTGGTGGACTTTTCTTTATTCATCCACTGGATCCGACTGATTTTAAATGTTTTAAATATATTTTTCAAGAAATTAACAAACATTGCTGTTTACTTCACAACATGAAGCTTAAAACAGCACCACAGTTACCTTCTGCTTCCTGTAAGTTCTGCACCATTTAAGATTGAATGGAAAATTCTAGAGTTAAGAAGTTGGTGATTAAGACTCATTAGTGCAGCTGTGGTTGTGGGGGGAGTGGGAGTGGGGGGATTGAGGTAGGTGACTAACTGCTAGTCTGATTGGTTCCTTGGCCGAGCTGATGTAAGACGTACCAAGGTTATTCCCGCCTAAAATTCCGGCATAATCACGTGAAATGGGCTTTCAAAAATACATTTGAAGCACCTTTACTTTTAAAGATACCATAGAAGAACCAGTTTTGGTTCCATTAAAACCCCTGTTTGTAATGGAGATGTGTGACCATAAAAAAACAGACATTGGTGAAAACATTTCCATCAAGTGAAGGTTCTTTAAACTATCTTTAAAAATGTTCATACTTTGCGTCCAAAAGTGGTTCTTCAATGGCGTCGTTCAAAAATCCACGTGAAGCATCTTTGAGAAGAGAAGCTACTCAATCACCATTTCTGAGGTGCACATCTGACATCTGTCTTCATGTGTGTACTGTGCAGTTTTGGAGACCTTGTTCTTCAGTGGTAACTCACACTGTGCATTTGAGTCATACATAGTTTATGTACAAATCTTGCGATTTATTTGCTGACACTGTACGAAAGTAGTCATCTGACTGGCATGGTACTATGTGGGTGCTCACCCTGCAGGTGAAACATAGCCCCAAGCAAAAGTTCTCTCTACATACATCATTTGAACATCTTCAATATGGATCCTTTGAAATGCAGTTCTGTATAAAAACAGAAAAGGCTTTTTCAAGGGTGCTTTAGTGAATGCGGTGATTATGGGACTAAATGCTGTTTATTTTATAACTAAAAGAACCGTGTGAAGTACTTTTTCTATAGAACACTCTATAGAACCCTTCTTCTGTCTTTTTAATTGCATTGAAACATATTGAAATTTGATGTTCCTTTCTTCTTTATACACACTAAGTCCATAATGTGTACATCAGTGTGCGAATGGGGGGGTGGAGGGATGAGAGCAGGGGGCAGAGCAGAGTGAGATAGCACTTCAAGAATGATACAGAACGTTATTTTAACCCTTTAAAACCCATATCTCCCACTGTTTGAATCCCCATACCAGTATAAACATCACCCAGCATTGGGAAATTGACCAAAATATCTGAAAATGTCTGAAATCCATCCCATTCTTCAACTGCTCACTCAGAGCTAATTTGTGCAGTTAATCACCCATCACTTCTCCTCTCACACTGCACATCAAACATCCACTTGAGCTGAAATGGAGGCTGATCCTGAAATCCAGTCGTCTGCAAACAAACCGGGTTTAAAACCCGACTAAAATCATGTGATGTGTGCCTAGCTTTACCTGTCCGTGCAGTGACCACACACCAGTAAGCACATACACTCACACAAGGGAACAGTGCGCACACATGACTGAGGTGCCCAGAGCACAGTTAGAGGTTGATGCCGTGCTTAAGTGCAGTTCCACTCGTGTCCTGACGGTTCAGGGGATCAAGCTGGAAACCTTCTGGTCACAAGGTCACAGACCTCAGCTGCACCCATATAACAATGCACCATATTTTGTTTGCTACTCTGATGGATGCACCTCTATTAGTGGTACATTACTTTTTGCAAAGCAGACTATTTATAGTAGAAATGTCTGTTCTGGGACACCGTCAGAGACTTCAGCCCTCATTAAATGTCCAACCACCCGCTCCACCCAGCTAATAAAGGTTCAAATCCCCCTAATGAATAGGGCAAACACAGCGAGGGAGACTTCAGGAATAATACATCCACAAAGTTCATGGAAATTGCAGATCCTTTTTCTTTTGACAACTTTTTGGAAAATCAGTGAACAAGGACATAATGTTGTTGATGTAAAGCACCAAGTGTTGACTAATCTAGATTAGTAACATTGAGGACAGTCCTCAGCCTGCCAAATGAAAGTGAGCTAGAAGTCACACTAAATAAAATAGCATGCTGTGTTTGAGTTGCAGCTAAAGACTTCAGACTAGAATGTCCATATGCTGTTAGTTAATTGTGTCGGAACAAGTTAGCTGTGCAGTGAGCTGATGACCTAACATTGGCCTGAAGGAACAAGTGAAACACAGATAATTGTGTGTACGAGTGTGTCCACACTGTGCCCCCTGTTTGAACCCTGATTTTTTTAGGTTGGTTTTTCAGCCCTGTCTCGTAACTCCTCTAAACTCCGTCATCTCTAAAGACACTTGCTTGTGGTGTTTGAGTCTCTATTGAATGACTCAATGAGTCAAATGGTTCTCAGTACATTTAACATAAATCCACATTCATTTGGATGTTTTTAGCTGATTAGGGCAGGCTGTAGTGTAGGGCTGCACGATATATCATTTCAGTATCATCAGAATGTTGGCATGCACAATATTCACAGCTCAAGACATGTAATGTCATGCATTCATTTCCATGGCAGATCAACCTGAAACCTGAAAATCTAACCTGTTTCTTTTGTCTCCTATTGTGTTGATAGACAGAGGTCATTGTTAATGTCATGACACGTATAGACATGAAATGGTTACGGGTGTCACAGTAAACCGGTTTAAGGATGGTTAATAATACTGTTTGAAATTTTAATGATCAGTAAATCTGTGGTCTGTTAACGTGCTTTGAAAACCTGATGTTATAAACTTAGAAACAGGCTCCCAGATGCAGCGCAGGTGTGATGCTTGATCATGTTTAGTTATTTTTATCTGAACACAGAAATATTAAACCTTACGAGTCTTCTTTGTTACATCATCCACCTCTTTATAGTGAACATTGAGTGAGATATATTTTTATCTTTTAGCTCAGAAGGCCGTTGGGGAATGTAATGGTTTTCCTGTTTAAAATATGGTTTAATAAAGTTTCCTTTTAGTCAGTAAACATACAGATTGTTTTGGGTTATTTTTGGGTTATTTTTTCTACCTTAAGTACAGCATTTTAATGAACATAGCTATGTAGGTTCACTCACATTTAGATCACAGGTTAGTGTCTTTTTTCATTTTTTGTTCCACCTTAAATGCATTCACGGTAAAATGTAACTGCTGCTGCATTTAAGGTGGAGCAGAAGCAGTTACATCCAGCACAGCTCAAATGTGTAAATGTCTGGAACTCTGTAAAGATTATTTCACTGGAAGGATGCCTTTATCAAACTATTGTGTAGCATTTATTTAAAAAATACGCTCATCCATGTAACAGATTATTCAATAACAGTTCGTAATTCCTAAGATTCTCTGGAATGGAGAAAAAAATACATATTATTCTCAGAATTTTCATCTTTACCTTTGTATTTATGGATCATTTTAACAATATAACGATAAAACTGATAACCGTGATCATTTTGGCCATGATGATCATGGTCTAACATTTTTATACGGTTTAATTTGAAATTTAGTGCAAATTCATGTATTTTTTTGTAATATTATAATAATAATATAATATAATAATATATATCGCAATGTCAGCCCTACTGTAGTGCAGCATTTTACCTCAGTGGGCTCTGTTTACCCCACTGTTGACCTGAGCTGACCTGAGCTTCTAATGTCTCCACCTGCAGTTTTTAAAAATGTGGTTAAATTAGTGGAAACTGGCATAATTCACACACATTTAGTGGTGAATGAAAGTGACGTATGAATTTACTTCATATGATGATAATTTCCAAAAATAGTCAAACACAAACACAATGAATCGGTGCAGAATTGTGGCCATAAAGAGAAGAAGGAGATTTTACTGAAGCCATTTAATAGCTTATATTACTTAAACTGAATTACTGTCATCTGTACTCTATTTGAATCATTGGGTGTTATCATTTTTATTGCTTTATGGGGTAAATTGATCAAAATAATTCAGAGTCAACTTAACCTAACAGTTGAGAGATTCTCAATATAGAAAAATAACTGACCAAAAAGAATGTATTCATCATGATATGATTCGTCATCATTGTTTTTTAGACTACTGTGTTGGGCCTTTTCAGAACTTTCCTCCTTACGTTTCTGTATCTCCTGCAGGTACTTCTCTGCTAAAGTTGCGTGATGATTTCGGCCGCACTCCTCTGGACCTGGTATCATCATCAGCCCTCCGCACAGAGCTCCAGCGCTGCGCTCAGGAAGCAGACTCTGCCCTGGAGGTGCAGTGCTCTGAGGTTAGAGATTTGGACTTTATAGAGACCTGCTCTTGCCTTCTCAGCTGCCTCCTCCTGTCCTACCTTCTGGAGCACCACATTCCCTCGTATGAACCGCCAGAGCCACCACTGGGCCTCTCTCCCTCCATAGCCCAGGCACTGGTCAGCTTAAGCTCAGGGACAGTAGCCTCTTGCTGGAGAGACTCTGGGGCCGTGTCCTTGGCGGAAGATCTGAGGACTCTGATGAGTATGGAGCAGTATGCGCTGCAGGTTAACCCTGCACTAATGCACTGCCAGGGGCCACACACTAGTGTGTTTATGCAGCTGCTGAAGGATCTGCAGTCTGAGGGGATTGCACTGCTGAATGGACAGTCTGAACTGTGACTGTTATTTCATACAGAATAGGGCTGCAAAACAAACTGACATTGCAGCATTTATTTCTTATATACACACACAGTATAAGACGGAAGATGATATTGGGCAGATATAATCTACCTCTGGTAGGAGGACAATCTGAAAAGATCAAGCACGTAGTATCGAGCACGTTGTGACATACGGTTTAATTTGCCTTACATGACATTGCACATTCTGTGATGTGACCATTGGAAATACACACGTTGTGATGTCTATATATATATGTGTGTGTGTGTGTGTGTGTGTGTGTGTGTGTGTGTGTGTGTGTGTGTGTGTGTGTGTGTGTGTGTGTGCAGGCATTAATATTGCAGTTCCACACTGACTGTAAATGTTTTGAATCAAACACTACTTTTGCTAAGCAAATCACTTTTTGAACATTGGTCTAAGCTAACCTGTTTTCTTTTATATGTACTGAAATATTGATAATAATAAAAACTGTTGCAACACATTTAAAGCCGAGTGGTGATCTACAATACGATATATATGATATATATCATATCATATATATATATATATGAAAAGTGCTACATGAGAAATTAGGACACGCCATTAAATCTTTCTTTGACTCTAGTTTAACATTGTTATAAATATATATATATATATATATATATATATAAAGATCAAATTCAAATAAGTCATCTTAATGCTAGAGCTGTCTTATGTCCCCTTCATGATGTGTGAGAATGCAAGTCGGGGTGGAGGAGCTGAGGGCAGGGGGCGGAGCAGAATGAGGGAGCAAATAAAGATTGAAAAAGCCCATATTGTGCTCTGTATCACAATATTGATATAAATATCGATATATTGGCCAGCCCTAATTCATATTGAAGAATGTATATTTCTATTTTCTCCTATAAGATATGAGGAATTATTGCAGTCCTATATAATTGACTGATCTTTGACAGTGTATTTAATGCTAGTGAAATATATATTATATACACATACTGGTTTTCAATATAACAATAATAAAACTCACTTTAAGTTACAAATCTTTTTTTTTTTTTTTTAAACCAGATGAAGGTATCTGTATCTTCACTGGTTTCATGATATCCCCCGTCCCTTCTGAATGTGGCCCACCACAGTGGACTTATCCCAGTCTTACAGTGTAGGACAGTGATGGAGCGGGCTCATCTGTGTGCCAGGTGGGCTTCACCATTAGATCCTTCCACTTTCTTAATCCTAGATCAGGCTCTTGGGTACAAATGGGACGTGGAACGTGAACTTCACCCAGATCTCCATGAAGGATGGCCCATTTCCTGATTGAGGCCTTGGCTATGGGGGTGACGAGGGATCAGCGCGGCGGGGCAAGACGCCACCAGATTAGAGCTGAACCCACTCATGACAGTGCGAGAGCGATGAGCCGATTCATAACGATCCCTCTTCTCTCCTGTTGTGGTAATTATTAGCGTGTGGCTGTGCTGGTGTTTGTAGTGAGGCACAGTGCACCATGTTCTCTGCTCATATTGAATAACAGCAGGGATCAGACAGCGCAGGAGCGGCCAGACTAATAAATGATTGGAGGAGACCCTCTGGCCCCTTCAGATGAAACGAGCAGACCCTCTATCACTCTGTGAGTGGGAGATGTGTAGCCTGTGTGTTTGCATCAAAGACACACGCCTGCTTGCTTTGGTGGGAACTGGGGGCCCAGCTGGAGAGAGACACACACACCGCAAACATGGGAGGGCAGCAAGACGATTAATGGAGGCCGAAGCAGTCAGGAATGACCGATTATCGTGTGTGTGTGTGTGTGTGCGTGTGTGTGTGTGTGCTGTGTGTTAGGCAGGAACACCTTGTACACACCTGTGAGCTGGTCTACAGCAGAGCTGCCACCACCATAGAACATACACTAGTAGCCATAACATTAACACCACCACCTTCTTGCTCCGCTGACTGCCACACTTACTCTGTAGGAGCACTTTGTAAGTATAATTACAGACTGTTGTTCATCTCTTTCTGTGCACACTTTGTTTGCCTCCTTTCACCCTGACAGGATCCTTTTTGGAGGCAATTTGAATCACTTTTGATCGATTTGAATCTGTTTTTTGCAGCTACTTTGAATCACTTTTCTAAAGGATTTGAATCTTTTTTGGAGGTGATTTGAATCAGTGATGTCAAAAGTTTCTCATATTTATTGAGGTGGTTCAAATGTTTTTGTAGATGATTTTAATCTTTATGTGATTCATATCTTTTTGAAAGGAGAAGGTAGATCCAAATAATTTTTGGAGATGATTTAATCTTTTTTTTTCAGGGAATTTGGATCTTTTTGGAATGACATCTTTTTTTGGAAGAATCTTAAAGTGATGCAAATCTTGAAAACTGATTTGAATTTTTTCAAAAGTAATTTGAATCTTGAAAACTGCTAAAATATGTCTGTAGAAGACTGATTAAAGTCTTGTGAAAACAGATTCAAATGTATTTTGAAAAGTCATTTGAATCACTGAAACATTTGACATGAAGCTGATTTGATAGTGCAACAAATTTAACTTCTTTAAAATCCTGTTGAAGAATGACAGTAAAACATTTAATAATAATAAAAAAATCATAATACTAATTTTATATTTTAAAGTTGAAGCCATTTCTAAGTAAGATTCCATCAGTTCAGTGATTTGTATATGCGTTTAAAGTTGGTGAGTGATATTGTCTGTGATCTAGAAGAAGACCAAACTGGAAGTCCAATTCTGACTAGAAGAGTGGTCAAATAATCAACCAGGATTCTGTAAGGAGCTACAAAAAGCATGTAGTCAAGGTGCATCTTGTTAAGAGAAATGAACTGATATAAGGGGTGCTGTATATTTTTGTCTATGTGTGTATAATGTTTGAGAGAGCTATGTTGTACACACCAGTGTGTCATCTCAAACTGGTTTCATGAACATTACAGCGATTAACAAACAAGCACAAAAGCAAGAGATGATAAAAAATATTTAATAATCCTTTTTTTTTTCTTTCCAAAAGAAATAGACGTTACATCTGGTGCATTTATTTGAAGTCGTTCAGCCCTGTTCACCAATTCTCTGCCTTCAGCTGCATTCACTCCTTCCTCGTCCTACTACGGGAAGTTTAATGATGATGGAACAGGCAACACTGCAGGCTCAAACATCTTCAAGAAGAAATGACACGCATACAACTATACATCATAAACATCTGACCATTTACAGGCATATAATATATTTATATATATATATATATGTAATGTACAATAGGAATCTTTACACATCTTTAAAAACAAAATTCAAATAAATAGCTTCAAAAATTGGTGCAAATGAAAGTGCCTTTATCCCTTTGCCTTTGATGGAAATGTTACATTCTACATCGATATTGGTCTTTTATTCTTATTGGTAAAAATTTCCACTTTGGTTTGCTTGCAAACAGAGCATTTACGCCCTTAGAAAACAGATATCGTTCTTTTTTTGGATGCAGAAACCACACACGACAAATCCACTGAACGATTAAAAGAAAGTTGAACAGCACAAACACATTCAGGCTTAGAAAACAGTTCCTTTTCAGCAGTTTCAAAACAGTTCTTCAAGAGTGGTTCTTCTCTTTTTTTTAATGGGGATCACATCAGTGCCATCAGTGTGTTGGTCAATGGGGAGCATGTTGTCTTTGTAAGGAAATGCTCTCAAACAAATCAATGGGCTTTCCATATGACAGATGTGTTCATACAAAAAGCAGAGGAGCCAGGAGGGAATTCTCGTCTTCTTCTTCGTCTTCGTCTTCATCGTCTTCTTTCCTCGTAGAGGGACCAGAGTCGACTGGAAGCCTCCTCTGATGGCGCTTTTTTAAACTGTGATCTTTCAACACTTGCTCTGTGGAGGTCTCTCGAGAGGCTCCCCCACAGGCCAAGCCGTGACCTCCCTCTCCAATGGATGGATGAAGGAGAGGAAAAGGCAGAGCGAGCGCCCAACTCGGAGAAGGATGACAGGAAGAAGTTCAAAAAGAAGAGGAAAAAAAAAAGAAAGAACAAACTACGCCCTCCTAGTCCTCTTCCCTCCACAGCAGCAGCAGCGCTAAACTCCTGCCCTCGCTGCACCCCTGCCAAGTCCCCAAAGCAGCTTGTCACACACCATCGACATTTTCGTCAAGAAGGCTATTCCCTACAATGAAAAACACCCACGGAGCTGTTCGCCTCTAAGTTTGGATGGCTGTCATGCTTTTTCCGAAAGGGAAGTCGAAGTAAACACTGTAGAGGGGCGTGCAAAGTCTCGGGTTTGAGCCGTACATGCTTCCTATGCGGCAGGGATGTAATGATACATCAAACTGAATTCAAACTTAAATATGTTGGTGTCTCAATACGACACCATCTGTATTACAGCAACAATAAAGAGTCTGAAAATGAGTCTGTGTACATATGTTAATGTTTGCACTGTGTGTGCAGCCCACATGCGTTTACAATAAAAGCTAAATTATGGTCAGGATTCACTCTAATCTTCATATTTAAAAACGGTCTACTTAAAGAAAGAGCTTGAATTGTATCCATAACTGATTTATTAAAAGCTCAGTCATCTGAGTGTGGGTACATGCATAACATGCATAAATCCCGCCCCCTCTCTGTCCAGTTTCCTCCAATACCTGGCCTGCATTTCACGGTTAATTCCCGGCTGAATCAGTATTATGGTCATCGTTGAATCAACTTTTGATTTTCAAATGTAAATCAATGCTAATATCACAATTTTGTTTCAGCTTTGTTTTAACACCGTTTCAGTGCTGTCTGAATGTTGTTTCAATGTTGTTTCATCATTGTTTAATGTTGTTGTTTCAGCATTCTTTCAATGTTGTTTTAATGCTGTTTTGAACAATGTCAATGTTTTTTCAACACCAAAACAACAACCACACCCACATTTGAACATTGACAGTGCCAGCTGGGTGGACCACACCTAGATGCCTAGTTTTGATCAGTGATTGTAGCTTCAATGTAACTTTATAAATCAAAGGCTCTCGAAGTGACCGAGGGCTGAATCGGCCATTCATTTATGATACACTGTTTAAAAATACAGTACTGTAAACGTTTTAGACACCTGTCTAAATTGGAAAAGCTCCTCGTCTGGGCAATGAGTGTTTAGTAAAACACTAAATATTAGAATAAATACAAATAATATTAAGCAAAAATACAAGACAGTAATCATTTAAACTCTCCTCGTGGAACGTAGGGTTATTGATAGTGATCATTCAGCACCTGGTTTGGTAAATCAGGGCATAATGGTGTTAAATCAGGTGAGGTGGTGATGGCGTCCAGAGGGACTTAAAAGGTTACTAGTATTTCAAAGGTGGCCATACGTGGTGTTAGGAACCTTGGTCTTATTGCTGAGAGAAACTGGTTTTAAATAATGTGATTAAGTGACTGAAACCTCTGAACAGTACTGTATGAATTTCAAATGTAATAAAAATGCTATACTGACAGCATTTGATGAAGGAAATCCACTGAATTGACCTGATTCAAGTGTGTGTGAAACATACAACACTGGGACGTGTGTAATAGGACATCCCTTCGTCCATCGTTTATGGGAAGTTAAGGGTATTAAACAGAGTTTATCCTGCTTTTGTTGGAGTAACTGTAATTAGTGACAAATAATTACTGTCCAGGAATGGCTTTCTACTAGACACTGGAGCATTGCTGTGAGGATCTGATTGCATTCAGTGACGAGCGTCAGTGAGGTCAGGATGTTAATGATCACCATCCCACCTCACCACCAACTGCTCCACAGCTCAATCCTGGGGCTCTTTATACCCCTCTAACCCAGGCCTGACATTAGGCCTGGTGCCATTGGGTTCATGTTTATTTGTTTATCCAGAGCGTCCTCTTGGCAGTACTTCTCGACCGGGACTAGACAAGCAGTGTGTGTGTATTTGCACATCTGTGTCAGCAATGGGTGCAACTTAAAGTAGATAAACGCATTCATTAGAAGGGGTGTTACTAAACATTTAGACATACTTCAACATAACATGACTTACTTTATACATACATAACTGTGTGCTGACACCATATACTGTCTTCATGAAAAACTGCTGTGCACATCTGAAACAAGTGAATTCACTACAGCACTTTTTTTTCACCACACAGCCCTCCCTCTTCACACAGCAGTCTGCCTTGAGAGAGAGATCAAAGTGGAGGGCCGCGTGGGAAGCCGGGTGTGTATGGGTGGTGCAGCAGCACCAGTGTAGGGCAGAGGAGAGCGGGCGCTTTACGAACACGATTACCGATTAGTACGACACTCAGCTGCCGCACACACGCCATCATGCTTAACCGTGCCCACGTTCACATTAGCAGGGTGGCACCTCGTGGCAGCCTGGACACACTGCAGTGTAGGACAGGACAGAGGGGAAGGGAGGGCAAGGGTAATTATATTATGTAAGAGGTGAGGGTTAGACTGGGCTAATCTTCGGTGGCCAAACAGATGTGGTCATATCAAAGTGGTACTGGAAGGGGGATATTTCACAAAGCAGGGTTTCTGAGTCTGGGAGTCAGGGTTTTCGCAGTCATAAGTGTGGATTGTGAACTTTTTTTCAACGTGGAAGTGAAAATGTTTTCATAGAATGTAAGTTAGAGAGTAGTTTTGAATACAGTGTTTTATGTGTAAAATAAATCACATTTTTCTTTTTATTTTACATGAAAACAAACAAAGAAGTCAGAAAAATAGACTCAATTCTGTTCACACTTAATCTAAACCTATTGTAAATTCATTACTTGACAATGTTTTTGTAATTGTATGAAGTATAAAATAAAAGCAGAAAAATAAAATAGAAATAAAAAATAAAGTAGCACAATTAATAAAAAATAAAAATGTGAAATTTAAATAAAATAAACATGACATGGCAACATTAATAAAGAATTAAAATATATAACTTAACTTATAAGCTAATATATATATATTATATATTAATAGCAGAAGTAAAGAAAAAATGAATGCAAATAAATTAAAATTAGAAAATAAAAAAGAGAAAAAGTGGAATCTCAAGTCTTTTAGGGTTTAAACCTAAAATCAAGCTTGACCAATAGAAGAACAACTTATGGACATTCCAATTGTGCTTACTGAGAATTCCTGCTTTGTGAAATTGCCTTAGAATCTCAGGCACTGACATGCCAGTTTTCTACTGAATAAAAATTACTACAAATGAAGCACTCATGCATCATCCACACTGTTAAAATAACTTCCAAATTATGTAAAAGAAATCCCAGATTAATAAATACAGGCTCTCTGGCCTTTTCCCCCCAAGCACTTTAGTTACATCCATAAATCGAACAGTATAAAGGCTTTGCTGACAACTCTAATAAGTGCTGCCTAACAACTGTAGAGGGCTTTGGGTATAACACTTACTGTGCTGGGAAAATTGCAGGGTGCAAGCTCCAACCTAACCATCAGATTTCCCCTACAAGACAGAGATGAGACGTGTCGGTGCGGTGTGGTTGGGTGTATTATCAACTGATCCTGCTATTTGCGGTTGAAACTGTTCGCTGTAGACTCCCTCTGCTGCGGTGGAAGGACACCTTGGCTTTTAGAGGCGTCTGCCTTGTGCCAGCCGGTGACAAATAGCTCTGGCTCTGTGACTCTAAAAGGGGTCAAGAGCTTTTCACACTCTCCTCTGCACAAAAAAAGTAAACACGTATGGCAGAAACCCTCATGGCAATAATTAAAAGTGCACCTCTTTTTCACATTCACCATTTGCATTCCTCTGGACTGTACACTTTCAAAGAACAGAGGATTAGAGAAGAAATTAGAAAGGAAGAAAGACAGAAAGGCAGAACTTCGAGCCAGTCCAGACCAATGCTTTTCTCCTTGGCGTGCTAAGTTCACAAGTTCGGCAGGGGAGGTCCACGAGAGGAGGAACGGAGCTACCCCGGGTTATTTTTCTTTCTTTTATTTGGGCTGTGACTGGGATCCAGTTTCAGCTCTCGGTACTGCACCTGTTAAAACACACACAGACACACACACATACACATGATCAGGTGGGCAGTATTAGGAATGCAGTGATAGAGTGGGACCAGTGGGGGGCTGCTGTGTGGGTGAAAAGCTCCTGGGAACGGCCCGGGAAAGCAAACAGCGCAGAGATCAGGGTGCGGGAGAGTGTTCTAGGAAAGCAAGTGCTGAATCTAAATCAATTCTGCTTTCAGGCCCAATAAACACACAACATGCATTACTTAGCACCTTAAACTTGAGGTTTCTTATTCTGTTATTGATAACCAAGATAACCATCTTTCCATCATCTTAGCCACTTTGTCCAGGAAAGGTCTGCAGTTGGTCCAGAACCTACTCAGAAAAATCGAGTGCAAGTCAGGAATACCTCCTGATTCCATGGCCAGTTCAATTATCATGTATATTTTAGGAGGTGGGAGGAAACCAGAGTACCTGGAGGAAACCCATGCAGCCATGGGGAGAACACACTAAACTCCTTACAGGGAGTGACTGGAGTGAAGATCAAAGCCACAACCTCTGCGTGTTTGTGACACTTGGCTACCTGCGACGACACTGAAACTTCCTAAATGCTAACATTAGAAGCTGTAGTTGAAATTGCAATTTCACAAATAAACATATGAAATACCACATCAAAACTAACTAACAATGGGTGTTAATATCACATATTAGAGAAATATCATACCCAAGCTACCAGCCTTCACTAAAGCTGTTGGTATCCGTGCACAATCAAATACTACTTCTATCCAATATTTTGGTAGCACATTACCACAACTCATTCCCTCTGGAAAACTAGCAACAAAGTGTTATTTAAGCAAAGCCATAGCACAGATGTCTTCAAATCTGGACCCTAACTCCCACTGAGACCAAAATCCAAGGTTGGAAACTGGATTTGAGACTTTTTTGACAGAAGAACCACATCTAATAGTTCCATGAAGAAATACTCTTTGTAATGGAGGCTTAGAGAAGCCTTATCTTGATGTAAAAGTTGCACAAGTCTATTACAACCGAACATTACAGCTACAGGACAGATGCTGGACTATGCATTTTAGCCAGAGGTTCTGAAACCATCACTCAGTGCCAAAAAGAGCCAATTACCCAACCCCTTCAGGACTGCACATCTGATGCTCCTGACACTAGGAGAGTGAAGACAAGCACATGCCTCCTCTGACACATGTGAAGCCAGCCAATCTCTTTTCGAGATGCCATCATTGCATCATTGCTGAGCAACCAATGTGCTTGGAGGAAAGTGCCAGGTCCCCAGGTCTGATACAACAGCTAAAAGAAGGAGCATTGCTCTCTCAGACTCCAGCTGCCAATGGCAAGCAGCACAACCTAGGGCCACTGAGCCACTGGGAGCTCCATGCAGTCCACATTTAAGATCCAACCTACATTGCAATTAGGGTTGGAGTGGTATGCAGGTTTTAGCTACCAGTGTGAAAACTGAGGGATAAGATACAGCATACATTATTCCAGTACTGAAAACAAATGCGAATCAAACAAAGAATCAATTTCTTACTATTTTTAAAAGGCCTTTTAAAGCCCCAAAATGTTTGTACTCATATCTCTATTACTCAAAGGGTCTTTTGTTGGCACCATTATTTTAAAGAATGTAGGTTTTAAAAAAGCAGACCAACTGAAATGGTCTTGAGGACTTAATTAAGTGTTGGTGGCTCACCCTGTAGCCTGAAAGTGTCTCAGCCTTAAGCCTTATCATTCACTAACAGCTACAAACTGGACACTAGTATGATGTTAATAGGTGAGACATGTATTTATAAGAGTGAGGAACTAAAGCAGGGGACCCACATACAGGTCATCAGAGGTTTAATGGTTAACCATCTAATCTAAAGTGTTCCAAATGGCAATCTCAGGACCTGACATAAATACCCTGGCCATTATGCAGAGAGACTAAACAAATGGCATTTGAGTTCCTATATAAGGACCGAATCAAAGAGGTTGCAGAGAGGTCATGTTAGAGATTTGCTCGCCAGCTTACATTCACCATGGTGGAGATTTCATTTTAATCAGCTCTTTTTTGCCTGCAGTGTTGGCTGCAGTGCTCTGGCAGCCCTAATCCACGTATTGTGCAACCTTTTTCACTCAAATCCTCCATAATCAACGGAGACCGGAAAGATAGTTTACTTCATTAGGCACGGATCCTTGGCGAACGGATGAGTGAAAAACAAAACAAAAAAAAATGTCACTTGTTGAGAGGCACAGGCACTGAACGGGTTGGGCCATCCCAGGGGCTGGGGAGCAGATGACTTAACCTGGCGGTGAGACTCTGGAGCGCGAGTCTGGGGATAGGAGATAAACTGTGGGTGACCGCTCTGAGTCGCAAAGCTGGACCTGTCCCAGTCCAGCAAAGGGCCAGATTTCCTAGCAACACCCTCATGCCCAAAAGGGAGAGGGTTAGAGAGAGAGAGAGAGAGAGAGAGAGAGAGAGAGAGAGATACACAGACAAAAGGATAATTGCACCCAGAAGGAAGTGCTAGATTGCAAAAAAATATAGAATTCTTTTTAAAAATTGGTCAATATTACAGAACTAGTGTCTCTTTGCTAAATCAATATGCCAGAAGTCTCAAGATGTAGTTGAGGTTCCTAATAGTGTCCTGTGACCATCCATCCCATGCAACACATCCATCAGTTCCTGCTGATTGTGTGGTAGGGGTGGAGTATTGATAGCATGTCCAATAGCATCCCACACATTTTCAATCAGGGAAAGGTCTGCCAATGGGGCTGCTGGAAAAGCACACATGCAAACAAGAGCGACAAAAGCAACACTCCCTGCCATTCTGAGTGACTCCATGGCAACCTGACGTGACATCATTGCAGTCTTTGGCAACACTGACAACATGGTGTTAAAGGCAGTCATTGTAAAGGTCTGCATGCATGTAGCTATCTACCAATGGTGCTGGAAAAAGTATGACTGGTGGAGGGTATCAATGCTTACAATCATTGCTGTTAGACAATCCAGTTCTCCCTCTCTGTGGTTCATGTAGGTATCTTGTAGGTGTTCATACAGATCGTTCATGAAACTTTCTTCTATCCACCACCACCAACAGTTTGCTATGGTAATATCCACCCAACTAGTATCATGTGCAATATGTTGAAAAGATCATCCCATTATGCTATCCCTCTCAAACTCATCCAACTGCTCAAACTGCTTTTGGCTTATTTCACTTTCAAAGATGCTACCAACACAACAGCATGAGTCAGAATGGAAAACATGCCTATTTGGACGACCTTATATAGTCCGTCAGTTACAGAGATAAGGCCTGTCTTTGCATATGTCGTATGCGCTGCCAAACTTGAATCATTGGCATGTGTCATTATGTCAGACCTACCCACCAAGTTTCATTCCTGTCTGCCCATTTCCTTCTGGATGCAACAATTAATTGATGAAGTGTCTGGAAATCCAATGTAGAAAAAATGAGGTCCTAAAAATGTCTGCTCAAAAATGCACACAGTAATGAACAAAACATCTAAACAAAACCAAAGCAAGAAAACATGCCTCAGATGGAAGAACTCAACATTACCACTAAGCTCATGTGAGCACTATTGTTCAAGGGTTTGTTGCCAAAACAAGGAGCCAGAGAGAGAATAAAAGCCACACATATATAACATAGGACACAAACAACAAGCGGGGCTGTCATCGCGCTAGCCATCACAATGGCATCATGAGACAGCAGCAGCCATGCTGTTCTGGCACTTCAGAGAGAGGCGGGCAGTTTCTGACCGCTTTCTCTCTCACATCTCGCCCACAAAGCATCTGACGTCACTGCTGGTGTCTCCCAGGGAGACATGGTGTGTGTTACTGCTGACTCAACAAAAGCATCTATCACCACCGACTGAAAAACAACAGCGTGAGTCAAAGATGGTGTATTGGATCTTACAGACCTGCAGACAGACCTCTCAGACAGATGTCCGCTGGCATTGGATATACACTGCATGAGCTTGATTGAAATATGAATATTGTCAAAAGTAAGGACACTGAAAGGCAAAATTATGGGTTACAGTATTTTGCATACAGTAATATGATGCATTGCTCTTTTCCATGGTATATAATGAAGCCCTAACGATGCTGCATACTCAGCTTGTAATTTTATTTTATTTTTTTTATTGTAGGCATGACCTGTTTACAATTCTTTACACAGAAACTTCAATATGTGCCCTCAGTAAATGGAAAAATGCAGTCTGACCTAGTAATTGCTCCATTTTTATATACATACAGAAAATACAGCCGCCCTACCGTTTGACCCAGTTTTGAACTAGAGTAAATTAGGGTTGGAGATGTTGACCAGAATAGTGCAGGCTTTCTCAGCGAGCTGTACATGCCCTTTAACAGGGATCTGTTCCCTTCACGGATAAGCCTAATAGGGTCATTATTTTTGGATTTAAACCTTGCGTGTCAACGTCGCAGCTGACTTTTGGAAACCTTTCTGAACTAAGTGTAAACAAAACTTTGCATGTCAAGGTGACGAGATACGGATCAACGTATCGTGAATCTAATGGAAGAAAAGAAGTGGGTGCAAAAAGTAAAAAAACAAACAAAAAAAGGAAACCCAACAACAATAAAAGCTCAATCAAAAGAATCCTTCAGAAGGGGACTGCCGCAGAGACGCTTTGGCGCGTTACAGGTTCCATTACAGTGAATAGGTGACAGCTCTGCCGTCTTTAAGTGGAGCAACGTGCACTCATCCCCTTTTAATGATGGAGAGCTGTCCCAGCAAAGAGGGAACACAAAAAAGACAAAAAAAACAAAACTAAAGCAAAGAATAAAATAAAGGGGTGAGAATAATAGACTAGGAAGAAAAGAAAGTTTTGGGGAGGGAGGGACGGAGGGAGGGAGGTATTGGAGGAAAGGGGGGTTACAAGAAATGACTATGGTGAGATAGCAATTTGGAAAAACTGCTTGGCACAAAGCAAACATGCACGTGAGATGGTGGGTAAAGACCTCGCGCCGCTCAAAGGCTGCTCCACCCTCGCTCCTTCTCCCTGGCGCTGACAGTACGAAGCTACAAGAGAGAAAGAGAGAGGGGGAAAAAAAGCAGGCTTTGAAGTATGCGTGTGCATACGATGGCACCGCGTGGGCCTTGTGCTGCGCGTGCGTCGCGTTTAGTGGTGTCACGCGCCGTCCCGGGAGCGCGCGCTGTCGTCCCAGCTGCAGAGCGGGGATCGAGGGTTTGAAGCCACAGGGGCGGCAGGCAAATATAAATAAGTAAAAGCAAAAGGCGAACATTTTTAATGATACTATGCTATGCTGTTTATACAGGAGAAAAAGTGGAGGGGGGCACAGAAAAAAAACGTCCTTGCTTCATCTCCTGTGACACCTAACCCAGCATTAGGGGTATTAAACGCTCTCCTAAAAAAAGAGTCATGCAGACACCCACAGACGAGAGGATCCTGCTTTTCGCATCTATTGTCGAGAGGAAGAAGATGAACAAGAAGAAGAAGAAGAAGCATGCTGAGGTGAAGGCAGGCGAGGCTGAAGGGAAAAGTTCTCCAGCAAAGTTTCGTCAGCTTTTTGGATGTGCGCTAATTGCCTGTTTAAACTCTAAACAGAAAGCCCTGCTGTTGCACAGCGGAGGCTTTGATATACGCCCATGGCGAGCAAGAAGTTGGAGTAGCCCGGACTGAAGCCACAGGACATGCCCAAACCTCTTTATGTGGGTTCCGCCCCTCCCCCCTTTACAAAAACCACCCCAAGGAAACTGCTTCCTTTCCAGTAACACCCTTCTCAGGTGATGAATTGGTGTGCTACTAAGTCGTTTTGCACGGCCTGCGTGGCTGCATTTTAATCTTTGCATTTGCATAGGCTGTAATGGAGCCCTCCGCGTGCTAATTGCCGCATCCCACTTCACGTTCCCCGCCCCCACCGGCTAATGGCATCATAAAGCATTCCAGTGATGGGACACGTCTCCAGAACCGGGCTGAGAATACTTAAGTCTGCAACAGTAGCTGCCCTCATTTAAGGAACATAAAAGATTCCCTTGGATCAGGGAGCCAGCTTACTCAGGCATGAAATCAAAACCATTCAACCAAGGGGCACGTGAACAAGGTAAAGCCCGTCTCTGAGGGCACTAGGCATATTGAATCAAAAGATGATGTATAAAAAAAAGGTATACTTAACAGGTAGCTAACGCACAGAGGGTTCTATGTATGGTTGGATTCCAGCAGTGCAGCAGAAAGGCCCGGCCACTCGGAGGCCGAATTTACATTAACGCAGAAATGCATTTGTATCCCTGGAGCTCCACCGAAAGTAGACTTCTAACACAACTGCTCAACAGGATGTAGTTTAAGCATAAGCTCTTTCCATCGGGGGACAAATGCAGCCACAACTGGAAGCTGAGGTATTCGGTATTCCCACAAAGACACCCCATACTGATGTAGTGCAGTATTGATGCCCTTTATATAAAGAGTCATTAGAAGCTCATCAGTTCTGCTTTTTCTCAGGCACCTCCAAATGATCTGTAAAGAGGCAGTGGCCCCGCTCAGCCCTGCAGGGCCGTCACCTGGGGGACAGTGTGGGAGGTACGGGTCATGTGGGGGCCTCAAAAATAGCACTTCATTTGTCATCCATACGGAACAGTCGGGCCCACGGGTGCCCGCGGGACACACCCTGACGTGGGGACGCTTCATTTGAGTCTCCTGTGTCCCATAGCAGAGGTGAGCGCTGTCCCCCTTGGGCGTCTGTAACCCAGAAAACAGAGGTGAGGTGAAGGGACCTGCGCAGGCAGTGCTGAGCGATGCAGAGCGGAACGTTTCTGACTCACGCAGCATCACATGCCGTCCTCTCTCAGTGTACTCTAGCTTTTTCTGGAACAGCCCAGAATCATGGTATGGTGACCTGGTGCCGTTTACTGCCCCTGGTCACGACGGTGAAGTCCTCCGAGGCTCATTCTGACCCTGCCTCATTAGCCAGGTGCCTCCTCCAGGACTTACTACCTGCCGGGACCTTCTGGGCTCCAGGTGCTCGGGTTAGGTGCACCTACAGAGAAAGCTGCAGAGAAAGCTGCCCAGTGCTCATTTAGGTTGATTTGGGCAAAGGCTAACAGCAGCTGTTAAAAACCTGTGAAATGTAATACTATAGCTTTTTGCAAATATTGCTTTGTGCAAGTGTTTCTTTCAACTACGTGGTCTAAGGCTTTGCCCTTATGTCAGGAAATTACAAGTTTGAATTTTGACCATGATATGAATCCAGATACGAGTCAGATACTGACTATTCATAGTCATTTAATTTATTACTGTTGGTCCATTCATTATGGAATTTTGACAACTGCCAGATTCACATTATGCTTCAAAGTGAAAACTGACAGAAATGTTTTTTTTTGTTGTTTTGTTTGTTTTGTGTGTGTGTGTGTGTGTGTGTGTGTGTGTGTGTGTGTGTGTGTGTGTGTGTGTGTGTGTGTGACAGTAAATGTGTCTTTTAATTAGGGATGCATCAATGATTAGGATAGTGCATGCATTCTCAGATATCTATATGCAAATACCTCTGCTGACTTTATATTTGAAAATAAGTTCAAATCATCTACAGACTAAACTTTTTAATTTAATGGACCAAATACATTAATTTACTTAATTTAATGTGAAGACAAACACATGCTTTTTCCAATACATGTGAAACCAGACACTTTGCAAATTGCTGCTATTACCTCATTGCTGGGATGAAAGTACCAGGTCCCCAGCTCAGATACAACAGCTAACAGATGCCTGTGCTGGCCAACATCACACTCAGTGTGATGTGTGTGTGTGTGTGTGTGTGTGTGTGTGTGTGTGTGTGTGTGTGTGTGTGTGTGTGTGTGTGTGTGTGTGTGTGACACTCTGACCTTGCATCACACTCAGTGTGATGTGGGGAGAGAGCAATATCTACCCACCCAGAGAGAGCTGGGCCCGTTTTGCTCTCTGTGACTCCACTTGCCGATGTTAAACAGCATAACCCAGGATTTGTACCTGCATTCCTCAGATCATAGTGCCAGTGCATTAGACCCTTTGCTACATGCTTACACTTAACATAAATGTGGCAATGTCAATGTGTTACTCTAAAAACCTGTCAGTTAATATTTCTTCAAAGAACTGCTTGTGTAATTGAGATCTATGAGAGTTAAGAGCCTTTATAAACTTAAAGACCCTCTCCATAATGAAATCAATCCAAATTAATTTAAGGTTTCTCCTAGAACTTTACATCCAAGTTGAAAATCAAGCAATAACCTTTTTAAGACTTTAGCACCATTGGCCATGGTGTTTAATGCCCCAGAGCGCCTCTGACCTTGCCTCATTAGCTAGTGCTTCCTGCAGACCTTCCTACCTGACGGTACCTTCTGGGCTCCAGGTGTTCAGGTTAGGAGCACCTACGGAGATTTGGGCCAGGTTAACTGCGGCTGCGCAGGCCGCAGGAAAAGACAGGTGGGGGCCAGGGATTACGACCCTGTAAAGATCAAAAGGCGGTCTGCAGCTCAGGGTCCATCAAAGGCAAGTGTGTCGGCGCTGATGTGGCAGAGTCACTGGTCCCAGATCAGAGCCCCACGACACCCCAGCAGTTGGCTCCACAGGGGCTTAGCCAACACAGAGGAAGCCGGATAACAAGCAGGGCCTGTGTTTATGAGCGCAGGCTTTAATTGCAGTTAAACAGCGGCACCTTGCCGCTTGCGCACAAACACTGGTGCTTATGGAAGGAGCGGCAGCGCATGCTACACAACACTGATCTCACGCTTAATGTACAGGCCGAGTGGGAAAGGATTACTGCTCCACTCTAATGACTTACAATAACAGAGCATGGAGAGTTACTACACAGTGAGAAGTCCATAAATCTGTGCATGGTGCAGATTTCACAGAATTACACGTAATTTTTATCAGTTCAGGATGGCCTGAACTCACGGATCACATACTTCATTAAGTCTAATCCAGACGGCGTTATATAATTAGATTTCATCTATAAAATATTCAATTGGCATGAAGTTTAACAGGCGGGAAAAAAGTGGTGCTTAACGGAGTAAAAGTTTAAGTGGAGTCTGTTGGTATAAGAAGTCTACAACTCAAACTCTCTGCATCGTAATGAGTCACAACACTGTCTGTGATGATAAGAATAGAATTCCCTGATTCTGCATTTATGTAGATCAGCAAGAGGGAAAGGCATAAATTAAAGAACAGAAAAAACAGAGCTGAGGCTGAAAACTCCCTGGAACTCTCCAAACACTCGGGAGGAGTACAAGGCTTGTCGATAGCACAGGGGAAAAAGCATGCTGTGAAGCTGACCCGAGGAATGAAAATAAACTTCAATAGTTGACCAAAGCAGGGATAAAAGCAGGTGTTGGGGAGAAAGATGGGGGGGTGATAAGTGACTGGCCACTCCATAACACTCATGGTAAAGTGTGTGTTGGGTAATTATAGATTGGATGAGTGCTGCACTTGAGCATTCTCCAAGGGGGATAGGTAGACGTACAGGCAGACGGACAGACAGAGGGGCTGGAATGGAGGAGACAGAGGTGCACCTACCACTTGCACGTCAGAGGGCACTCTGGAGAGGAAGTCCAGCAGTTCGTTGTTGTCGATGGTGTACGGGTCTCGCAGCTTCTTCGTGAATTTGTTCACCCCTGAAAGTTGGGCCGACAGGGCGCCATTACACCTCATTGAGGAGGAACAAGTGCACTTCAGCAGTGTATCAAAAGAGCCTGGGCTGTCTACTCCAGCAGCAAAGCATCAAAAGCCTCTCTGAAGCCTCGTCTTTTTCTAAGTAAAGATCGGCTGCCATTAGGCCCACAAGAGCACTGCTCTCTGGCCTTTGAGAGCTGCTGCTCAAGTTGGCAACAGCGAACAAAGGAGCACACAGGCCATTAGCTATGAGGCTGTGTTTGCCCCAAGCTCAGCACTCAAGCGGCCCCCATGCTGTGACGGTGGCAAAAGCCTGCAGCTCATACAACACAGCTGACATAGTTCATCTGCAAGTCTTCCTGCATCTACCATTCTCTATTCTTATTCATCTCTCCAAAATTCATTCAATATACATAACTCTCAAAAGTTCACAAAAATAGTTATTACTTTTGTTTTGTTGAACTAGTCGGTGTAATTATGGTATTGCATATTTAATGATGTTATGGGTTGCAAATTGAGTTACATTCACTTTCAATTTACATTTCATATGAACAGGATTGACTTTCCATATGCAATCAAAACTGTATGACAATAACCTTTTTTAAAATCGTATCCTAATAAACCCTCTTCTCTTCGACATATAAATACCAATGTGGTACCAACAGAAAGTGTAGAATCTTTGCCTTTTTAACTACATTTCCTGAAGGTCAGTAGAAGGTACAAGGTTCAATGCTCACCCCAAGCCAGGACGATATATCTGAGGGGAATGAAGTAAACTATAACCATGGCGACACACAACGCCACTATGGCCAGCCAGCTGA
Source organism: Acestrorhynchus altus (assembly GCA_034509495.1). Lineage (NCBI taxonomy): Eukaryota > Metazoa > Chordata > Actinopteri > Characiformes > Acestrorhynchidae > Acestrorhynchus > Acestrorhynchus altus. The sequence continues at coordinate 14,413,791 of CM067522.1, read as the reverse complement.
GAAAAGGCACAGTCCAGTTAAAGGTGCTGTAGAGAGAGAGAGAGAGAGAGAGAGAGAGAGAGAGAGAGAGACAAGAATGCAGTCAGTTTTGTTACAGTTCTGTTCACCTTGTTCTTCAATGGTCAGGACCCCAGAGGGACCACTACAGAACAGGTATTATGTGGGTGGTGGGGTCCTGACCATTGAGGAACTTGGTGAAAGGAGGTTAAGAAGGTGGACTACAGTCTGTAACTATAAAACTGCAAATGTACACACATTGTAGTACAATTCTGTATCTGTGTGTATGCTAAATGCTGAGCACAAACTACACAAACTATGTCCCCTGCCAGAGTGAGCAAAGCTGATTTGCTCATTTGGATCATACAGCTTGGCCAAAGACTTTAGCAAACTCCTTTGTCTTTATAAACGAGGTCATGCTGTGGGTTTTCAAAATGATTCAAAAAGGATCCGTGTGTGTGTGTGTGATTGTGTGTGTGTGTGTGTGTGTGTGTGTGTGTGGTGCCCGTGTGCCCAGCCAGGCGCAGTGTCTCACTTCTTTATCCTCTCGCCGTAGGAGGCCACTTCATCCAGTGCACTCTGCACACTGATACACACATCCTGAATGGCATACAGCTTGTTCATGAAGCCTTTTTTCTCCGAGTCCTGAGAGAGAGAGAGAGAGAGAGAGAGAGAGAGAGAGCACAAGGGAGAGAGAGACGATAGAAAGAGAAAGAGAGAGTCTAGGCACATGCATTTTCTTAAATCCTTAAGAACTAAGAGCATACAGAGCTTCAAAGCCTTGGAAAGCTCTCTTTCCTCTGTTTCTCCTCCCACCTACTCAAAGTTCTCCATGCAGCAGTAACCATATTTGAAACTGGGAGCTTATTTTTGAGCAACAAAGAATATATATATCCAAGATCTAAGCATTTGCTATGTTGTATCGATCCATCACACTTGCTCAACACTGGTCTTCAGACAAGGCAAGCTGTGCTGGACCATTAACTTTAACTTTTGTGAGATCATAATGGTCACCATCATCAGCATCATTACACGAGCATCCAACATGAAAGGCTTGACTGTATTATCTTTTGATGGTTGAGAAGCCCTTTTTATGCCATAATCCCCCTTTCACCAAATAAGAAACATGGTCATGCAACACTTGGGCTGACATGAGGAGCCTCAACAGAATGCAGTGACTGAAAAAGGACATAGACACTGAGGCACTGTTTTACTATGCAGACATGGTGGGACACTCATTGACACACATTTAGGCTTAGAAGTTGAAGATGCATGAAGTTTACAATATTTTACATGATGTCCTTTTATAGTTAGGTAAAGTTGCCATTTTGAAGACGTCTTCCTTTTTATGATGTGGAACATCTTGAAGAGGTACCATGTTAAGAGTAATAGAGAGTAAATCAAAATGTATCAATATCAATATCAATAAAACCTTATTCTCATCAAATTCTGTGACCGACTTTGTAATATCACACTTATAGTTGGTGTAAGTTGAGTATGAACTGCTTTTTCTACCTTTTCCATGTTGATCAACTGAATGACGGCCCACTGGCCTGGGCTGATGAAAGCTAACCCCTTCAGAGCTTTGCTCTCCTGCTACACCATCTGAGATGGATCTTGAGCTCCCCTGCCACCCCTTCACACTGACCGCCTACTTTCTGTCTACTGAACTTGGACTAGTTGCCCATCTGCCATCACTGACTATGTGTATATTTACATGGACCCTAATTATCTGATACTGTTACTATGTCCACCATCAAACCATCATCATTACTCCAGTACACCTGAAAAGTTTTATGTATTTAAAAACACATGACCAGTGCACCATATTTCTGAAGTAGTAGGATTTTGTCTATTTTTCATTAAAAACAAGGTATTTTTATATTTTAATAGTATTGGAGATATACACCATATTGAGGTTTCCTCAAAACGCAGCCCACACTTCAGTTCAAATCCTCACAGTCGTCTCCCAAACCTAGTATAAAACCTTCCCTGGACAGTAGAGACGGTTACTGCAACAAAACCAGGATCAATTCTTTTTCATACACTTGATTTCAGAACGAATGAGAAGGTGTCCCACTTTTTTTTGTCCATAAAGCACACTGTAATTAGCAGATATTATTTTAATATCAATATCAAAAGAAGTTATATATCTATAATACATTCAGTCAGTGTGTTCACACCTTTGACAGTCTGAATGCTAAATATAGCAATGGTTTTCTGCTTTGGGTCAGACCAAGCAAACCGAACTACAAACAATTTCTAATTAAATTTTAATTTACAAAGGCTCATTTATGCTAAAAGTGCTCTATGCCCTATGTTGATTTCATCCAATTTGGTATGTGCTCTCTGATAGTTCACGGATTCGGACTGAACAGGGCAGTACCACTGGGGCAGTGTAGCCAACATGACCACTGCTGTCAGAAAAGAAACCTCCACCACCATGTTTACTGCTGACAGAACCTTTTGACTCTGAATTTCCTTCTACTAGCTGTATGCTTTAGCATCCATGCCAACAACATATTCATTTTCTTACATAGAGTATAAATGAGCCCTAAGTGCTTTCTCGTTTGTGACTTCTGTAAGCAACAGCAATATGATGGCAATAAACTGTGTGTATTCCAGACTCAACTATCAGCAGTCTGTTTTTTTTTTGTTTTTTTCATTTTTTCAATCCTCAAAAGGAAAAATATATAAGCCTAAATCTTGGACATCAGGGCAAAACCACCTTTTCCATGTCTCCCTCTGTTCACACTGACCAGGTCCCTCAATGACCCAACTGGCAGCACTTGAAAAATACAAGGAGCCTCCAGTACAATGAGCCCAGCAGGAGAGCAGTGCCATGCTGTTCTCTGAAGCAGCAAGGAACTCTAGCGCTCTCTGTGGCCGAGAACCAGGTCCGTCCCACAGAAGCAGCCGGGCCATCCCCAGCCCTGTTCGGCCCCAGCCTGGCACTACTACAGAGGGCTCGTTCATGCTTTTCATGAAGATCAATTGAAATGTCACTGTCATAGCAGATAATGCCCTCTCGGAACCGGCCAGCGCCTTGAGCCTCGGGATCAAACGCCGCTGTGCAAATCAGGGCAGAGACAAAAGAGGGGTGCATTTCCATACAGACTAGGTTACGTAAGAACTTCTTTTTTTGTGCACTGTTTTAGTTCGGTATGTTGTGCGCTTTCTGTGACAGAGTTTGATGGTGGATATTAACGTAATTGCACTGATGTTATATCACGCGGGGATTAGCATACATTTCACACTCGCATTATGTGTACAAGTATTTCAAAATCACGGCTATGAGAAGGACGCATCCGCTGCTGCCAGGGAGGTTTGAAAAGGAACGACTGGCATTTTTCCTCTCGTTTCAGAAATGAAGAAATACGCTTGTGTCTTATTAGACTGAGACTTTGCATATGAGGTCTAAGAAATCACATCTGTCCATGTACCCTTCTTTCACACACACATACACACACACACACAAACACTCATCCACATGCACATCATAGTCTCTCATCCCAAGCCCCCCCTCCCACTTCATCCTTCTCGATCCCACATTTGAAAAATGACCCCAAATATGGCCTGCAAAGCCACACTGCCTCCCAGAAAACCCACACAAGACAAATAGATATAATTAGACACTGTCCCAGGGTTATTTTTTCTTTGCAAATATTTTACAAGACTTCTTTCTTTCCTCCCTTCTCCTCGTCCCCATCTGGTTTGTGTTACTGATTGAAACAAAAGCGCTCCACATGCACCATTGTATTGGGGTTGGTATTGGAGAAGAGGGTTTTGAGGGACACTGGGAGTGCGTGTGTGTATGTGTGTGTGTAGAGGTGTGGGTCACGGGTCTCCCCAGTCTAAACCATTGCCACATGGCCCTCGAACCGTGAGCTAACTCCGATTTCCTGCCTTCAAAAGTGGACCGAAGGAGGCGGGAGGTTGGAATAATACTGGCCTGGAGAGAGGCTTGTTTTCACTGCTCCTCTGCACAGCTCACACACAGTTTGTGTGTGTGTGTGTGAGTGTGCATGAGCAACCTGCTCCAGAGGGCCCACCAGCTGCTTCCCTCAGGCCCTTTGATGGACCTCCGCTGTTGGAGCCTGCTGGGGCTGAATACTGCTGATGCTACATATGGCCATTCCATTACCTTACATTACCTTACCAACCTACTTGGACACACACAGAGACGTGCTGGGCAGTAGAGTCATACACAGTGGACGTTTGCTCATAAAGCTAATTTTTATGGAAATAGGACCTTGTTTTGGAGCTCTACTAATATGAACTGTCTAACAGTCGGAAATGCTTTTAGACAACCAAGAAGATGGATCAGCTGTGTCAGAAGAATGCTTTGGCTTCATCGAGTATGATGCTCAAAAATTCGGCCTTTGAGAATTGGTCACGCCACATGACCCACAAATCAGCCCTAGCAATCTATTCTGAAGGCTATCACACATTTTCTCTCATAACTATCAAATAAATGAGAGTCATTTGAGCCACCCATCAGCAGTGAATGTGCTATATTAGGCTCAGAAATACAGGTCCAATGTTGCACCAGTGGTGTCGTAATTAAGCAGTGTGAAAGACAAACATCTGTCCTGAACCACCCAATGCTTTCCCATTACTGATCTCCTTAGGGCTAGCAGTGCTACTGCCATATAATGGCAAGCACAGGCACATCCATCGCAGCTAGAGCCCAGCATCAGGCTATTCACACTTTTCCATCCCTCCAGGAGGCCCCCAGACTTGCTCACAATGGGCACCCAGCAGGGGAGTTGGGTGGTCTTGATGAGATTGGCATGGCCTAGCATGGGCACTTCGAAGGGGGCATAGCTTGTTTGTTAGTGATGGCAAGGGGGTTGGAGGGGTATACGGTGTCCCGGGGGTGCCAAACTTCATTTACACCAAAGCCCAAGCCGCAATACAAAAGGACAGACCCCCAACCGAAGCTAATCCACACCCTCAACCCTTGCGCTGCTTGTTTGGGGGAAAGAGAAAACATTCTTCTTTGATCTAGCCAGCACCAAAGGTGAAGGAAGCAAAGGAGATAAGATAAGAGATCAAGATGAAAATGAAATAATTTCACCTGGGCTGAGCCGCTCCCTGGATATAGGTATTATTTACGCATCTATAAAAGTCTCCTCTCATTTCGAGCCAAAGGCGCGTTGACCCAGACGCCTGGAATCAGAGAGTTCTGTCCCGGGGGAGAGCACAAGGAGAGGAGCTGCACACTTAAAATGGCAAATAAAGCCAAAACTAGTCCCCACAGCACGCCACAGGCCCACCTCTTATCGGGAAGACATGAAAAGGAAAAACAACTTCTTTAAAATTGGATGAGTATATTAATTTTCCAAAAGTAGTTCATTAGCACTTGATTCATTATAAATGGAATAGGGGGAAGAGACGTACAGGGAAAGCCTTGTCAATGAAATCTTTGTGTAGGAGCACTTTGGGAGGTTAATTAAAACTGCAGTATAATTAGATCTGAGGTGTGTGTCAGACTCAAACTAATGGGAACTCCCCCGACTGCTCACTTGATCCCAATAACTGCTATCCTAAATACTGAGTGCCAAAATTATTTACATAAAGAATCCATGGTACAAGGCACCCTGCCCCCCAAAACTATGAATTACTAATTAAAGTGCAACACAAATTTGGTCATACATTTTTTTTACAGAGCCTCAATTAAAAGAAAGAAAGTTAAGAGGTATTTAGCCTTCAGTCAAGGGGTAATTCACATTTGAGCAAGTTAAGATATGTGGTCTAAAGGCTACTTTACACTGGACATATTGCCTCAAGTGGCAAATTGGAAGCCATTGTTTACATGATGCAGCTAAAGTGGTGCACGCTAGGGGCTCTGAGAAGCTCAGTGTTCTAATAATTTGTGTGATCTGCAGTTTCTAATTCCAGGTCATGCTGCTTGACATCAGCAGCCAGAGTCTAAGAGAGCAAAACTGCCCACACTCTCTCCACACATCACAATCAGTGTGTTGCTGACCAGCAGAGGCATTGTATTAGAGTTCCAAGCTTGTTGGTTGCCCAACAATGAGGATTGTCACTTCCAAATTGTCTACAATGGCACCAACACTCCGTCTGAACTCAGCAATTTCCTAAGCCTTATAGTCCACTATATATTATTAAAACAACATTACATAGCAATTTGACCTCAGAATATACCTCAAAAATCAGCTTCAGTATCATACTGATGTTCCACTGAAAGGATTTGTTTATATTTGTCAGCTTTTATTCAATTCAAATGAACCATTATAAATGTTCGTTAGAGTAAGTGAGAACGCTGTCTTTCAAACCCTGGTGCAAACCAAACAAGTGGGCCAAGACCACCTGAGCAGGTGGGTCAAGTTCAGTATTGTATGAACACAATATGAACCAAAGGCATCTACACAAATCACGAGTTGTTCATGGGCACATGGCCCCTTCAAGGTCACTGCCTGCTCATTCCACCAATGTCATGTAATTTGCACCTTTCATCACAGGTCTTCGTCTTCCTGCAGAAGTTTAGCAGGGCTGTGTCCCAAACCACACAAAGCAAACCAAAATGCAACAGTGTATCATTGTCTTGCTTGGTCCAGACTAAGGGACAGTATTAACACAACCCGACAGGGAGAATGGTGTCTCTGTCATTGCTACTGTGGGCAAGAATGCTGCTCCTGCACTATGTAACTTTTGTGGGGTGTGCTGGAGACCTCTTGTGAAAACTGTGTAATGCTGTGTATGTCTGTTTAAAATCCAATAACACCACCTCAGTCCACATGCGTCTTACACTTCTGATGTTGTCAATATCCTTCCACTTGTCGACAAATGCACATTAAATACACCTGAATGACAATGTGTAGGTTATTGTGATGGTACCAAAACAGCTGTGACCCATGGAGGCATGGACTCCACAAGGTCTTAGAAGGTGTTCTGTGGTTCCTGGCACCAAGATACCAACAATTGGTAAGTCCTGCCAGCAAGTTGTGAGTTTGGATTGAATAAGTGAGCTTTAGGATCCTGTTCCAGTCTTTCAAATACTCATTTACATTTACATTTGTGGCATTTAGCAGACGCCCTTATCCAGAGCGACTTACAAAAGTGCTTTGCTGTTTACTTAGAACATCCTTAGCTAGTAGATAAGGCTGGAATCTAGAGATTCCACACATTTAGACTGTGTTGAAACAAGTCTTTATGGAGTTAAGTACTCCTGAAACAGATGAGTCTTCAGTCTGCGTTTGAAGACATTGAGGGATTCGGCTGTTCGGACTCCCAGGGGAAGTTCGTTCCACCATTTTGGTGCCAGAACAGAAAAGAGTCTGGATGCATGTTTACCTTGCATCCTGAGGGATGGTGGGTCAAGCCGAGCTGTACTTGAAGCTCGAAGGGCTCTTGGTGCAGCTCGAGTTTTGACCATTGCCATCATGTATGGAGGGGCTGGTCCATTTTTGGCTTTGTAGGTCAGCATCAAGGTTTTGAATCTGATGCGGGCAGCTACAGGGAGCCAATGAAGGGAACGCAGCAGAGGAGTTACATGACTGAATTTATGAACATTGAAGACGAGCCGCACTGCTGCATTCTGGATGAGTTGCAATGGTCTGATGGTCCGCATAGGAAGGCCAGCCAATAGGGAGTTGCAGTAGTCTAGTCTTGAGATGACAAGAGACTGAACAAGCACCTGAGTGGCCTCTCTAGACAGAAAAGGTCGAATTCTCCGAATGTTGTAAAGGAGAAATCTGCAGGACCGAGTCAGATTTGCAACATGAGCTGAGAATGATAACTGGTCATCCACTACTACACCAAGACTGCGTGCTTCAGCAGATGGAGTGACCAGTGAGTACTCTATGATATCCACTAAGAACACTTTTACAGGGAAGAAAAACAGAACCCTGCTTACTATAGTCCAAACAGACCTACAGTCCTACAGACACTTTGACTCAAATAGTCCCAAGATACTTTATTGGAATCTCAATCATTTCAAAGATGCATCTCAGGTCATAAAGCATGTATGTGTGTGTATGTGAGTGTGTTCTGTAAGTCTTTCACATTGCACCACTTTGCTGTTTACACAGTGTTTAAATGTCCAAAGCAGGTGCTCCATTGGGTAACGTGCCAAAAAGCAACAAACATAAAGATGATGCGAAAACATGGCTCCAGCTATGTATCCACATATGGAGAAACCACTTCTTGGTATATATGGTCTAAGCGTTAGTACGTAGACCAATTCTACAGAGATAAAAAACAATAAAACCACTTAATGTAGTGGACGCTTCAAACGATAGAAACTAATATGTTTCACTCACTTTCTTTTCCAGCTGTTAAATGCCGTATCACAGGTCTCCTGGCTGGAGGTGCAGTTGCTATTAGGCTGCTAGTAACTAGCAGTAGATATCACTGTGTGCTTTTGGCACCTTGCCAGTGTGACATGAAAGAGGCAGATGTTTCGTTTTGAAGCAGGCATTTTTAATAAATTATTTATCCCCCCCACCCATCCACCAAAGTAATCCCAGGCTGAACAGGGGGTATATATATATATATATATATATATATTTTTTTTTTTTTTTGTATATATATATATATATATATATAGCTACTGGGTTCCTCTAGTACATATGTGTGGTCCGAAGCTGAAGCATATATATTCCTACACTGAATGCATGGTTCAAAGCAAACTTTTAATTCATACAGAACCTTCATCCTAGGCTTGAATCCATTGATTGTAACCCACCACCGCACACCGCTTTGAGAACCTAGTAATTTATTTTCACATCAGCAGCAGTGAAGCTTGACCCACCAAGTGAACCACACAAAACCAGTCCCACCCACTAACCAGATCCTACTCACTATTATTAATGAAACATATAATACAAAATAAGTAGAACAACAAGAATCACAAACATGAACTAGACAGATGTAACATGTAACAGACCAACCCACTGGACCACGATGTGCCTACCACAATATGAGTTTTATTAACAATTAAAATGATAATGTAGAACAAAGCAAGGTTTGTTTTTGTATTTTTCTCCTCATTTGCCATTATTGGGGTGATTGTCAATCTTCAGATGAAGTGTGTGTGTCAGGAGACGTAAGCACTCAGTATACTGTAAATAAGATCTGGTTTCCTCAAACATCAAAATGTCAGATTTATCAGTACGGAGAATCAATGCTTTATTGAGATTTGGGTTCTGTCTTTCCAGTTCATCAGTATAGAGAGAGAGAGCCTGCACATGACCTCCAACCAAAAATTATGGCTGGTTAATGTAGACATGTATTACTGTGGCAAAATCCCATACACTGTACTGTATGGGTTGTAATGTGAACTCTGCAAAGCATTATATATGGCATTAGCTAAAGTTGAGAAGGTGTATATATAAAAATATATATTTTGCCATCTGAGATTAGTGATAATGGAGATCCCAATTACCCAACCCTGTTATGATTCCCATATCACATACAATGATCCTGACACTAGGAGGATGAAGACAAGTGCATGCTTCCTCCAATAAAAGCGAAGCCATCCACTACCTCTTTTTGACCTGCCACCATTGCATTATTGCTGGGCAGCCAATTGCTAACAGACACCTGTACAGGCCAGCATCACACTGGGTGCGATTTGGGGAGAAAGCGCCATCTACCCCACCAGAGAGAGCATGGCCAATTGTGCTCTCTATGACTCTGGTTGCCGATGGCAAACAGAATGACCCGGGATTCGAACCTTGATCATAGTACTAGCACATTAGACCATTGAGCTACTCTGCCATTAGATTATTTTTTAATTGCTGATGGTTGATGAACTTCTAAATGGTAAATACTGAATGTGACAGCAATCTGGTGTACTGTATGTTTCCTTAATGTTGTTTAATGTGGTGAACAAGCCACCAGTGCCTACCGGTGTCAGGTTGGTAATACCCCTCTGACTCCAAGCTGGAAATATGAGGTGTTTGTTGATTAAACACATGGAATTATTTCAGAGATAGGTTTAATGAAAGGCTGAAAGACTGTAACTTTGCTTTCTATCAAAGATTTAGAATAATGGTGTATTTACAGGGCATGCTGATACCATCTTAACTGTCTGATTTGGGATAAAATCTCTTTCTTTTATTCGTTTAGCTTCTCCTGTGAAGCTACCATTTTGCAAAAACAACAAACAAAAGTGGTTAAGAGTATAACTGATACAAGCCCTAGTCCACCCAACCAAATAGCAAGCTAAATTGTCTCCGTTCATAATAAAAACAAAAGCTGCTTCACTGAAAGTTTTCAAGGCAATCAAAAGTTGTTCTATTGCATCACGACAAAGAACACTTTTGGCATCTTTTCTTTTAAGAATGTATTCTAAGCCCTAGACAAAGCCAAAGTCAAATGGCGGCAGCAGCACGTGAGTTTGTAGCAAACTGCGGGTCTGTGGCATCATTCCATCCGCACTCCTCCGTCCTGCTGCGTCCATCGCTGGGATGCTCGAATAAATAGCGGCGTAAACACGTGTCAGGAAGAGAGACGAGAAGCGAGGACAGGGTTTATTTTGGGCCCGACCTCTGCTTCCCACCGCTCCCCCTACTAAAACAACAGCATTAGGCTGTAATGGGGCCGCCGGAGAGCTGGGTTCACCTTCGCCATTACTCCCCAGGCGTCCACGCCCAGCGGGCAACCCACTCCATCAGCCTCAAGGTCGGGCCGAACGCTGCCCCCTTTTCCCCGCCTCCTCCAACCCTGGCCGCCCCTCCAGGCCTCCTCCGACCCGCCGCCGATGCCCCTCGACCCCCCCTCCTCACCCTGCTACGCCTGCTCTCCTTGCCCCGTCCTCTCTGGGTCCCAGGGTGCCACCTGATGATGAATGGGGCGCAATTAGTTTCATCCTATGCTGCCCCGGATTCGCTCCTGGCCTCTCCATCTCCGGGAAAAAAACAAGGCCGTCATAGACAAACAGCCATCATCTCACTGGCCACCAACAGACCCAGTGATCTAGACACTAACAGGAGAGAAAGCTCGGCTATGACAGCATTTCAGTGGCATGGAAATCTGTGTTACCTACATCTTCCTGCAACATTAACAAAATGTTCTGTATTTCTAACATGCTTTCGAAAATGTCACCAGCTTCTTCATTACACATTAATGTGCCGAGCTGATATTCGGGGAGCGTGAATGTGGAAATTCTACATTGAGTGTTTTTTTTTAAAAGGTACACTGCTAAAAATGACAGAAACGGCAATGGCATTCCTCCCTCTTGAAGACAAACATCAAGGATCCGTACTCATAATTCATTCATAACTCCAGTTAAAAGGGTCCTTGTAAGCCTGCTTCCTTGCCTGTTTGGCATACATACAGTCCTTTTTTGTTGCATGTTAAGCTACAGATTTGCTCCTTGGAGGTGACCGGGTCGTGGAGTGTCTGGCGCGCAGCCAAATTCTCCACCAGCTGCCATGAAATCCACTCACAGTGGCTTTCTGTCAGAGGTTAGTGACAGTGCAAACACAAACGGCCCACCACTGGATGTGTTGGGATTCAGGCACACACTGTTAAGTAGGCATGCTATTAACGTCTCAGGGGACTCTGGAAAAGTTGTAAAAGACAGAGATGGGGAACAAAAGACAAAAAAAAAATGTTCTTCTGCAGCAAAGCTGCCGTAACCAACTTCAAGAAGAATGGAGGTGTTGAAGAAATGTTAATATTATTTTGCCACTATAAGGCCTACTGACCAAATGACCAGTGGCTTTTGAAGGTGACTACTGCAGCTGAATGAGTGCTGATGTAAAGGTCCACTAGCGTCTACCTCTAATCACCGGACATTGGATTAGTGTGCTGTTTGTGCTGGTAATGTTTGTTAATACTACCAGATTAGTTCCTTCAGAAGCAGGGTGGGTGGACGAGTGACAGCTGAGGACATTGTGGGAGGACGGCGGTGGGACGTAGCGACACACAGCCCTGTGGTGGACAGATGATGGACCACAGAAGCCACACACGGGACAAAAACGGGCCACACTTACCACCATCACGCGAATCCACTGAAAGTGCCAGGAAGCCAAAATATCCTCAAGGATATGGCTTTCGGGCAGCCGTCCGTCATGGGAGGGGACAGAGCCCGGCACCTTATGGACCAGAATAAATTGAAATCTTTTTAAAAGCAGGGTTATAAAAGAAGTAAGACCAAAAAGAAAACATAAAAAAAACATTGAAGGCTACTGAATGATCTTGAGGGACCATGAGAGAAAGCAAATGAAAAATCGATCTGATGGATTTGGCAAAGACAAAAAAGGCTTTTTCTTTCGTTCTTTCGTTCTTTTTTTTAAAGCAAGACAATGGCATTAGTCTGTGAGGGTTCTTCTTTATCTTTTCATTTTTTAATGTTTCTTTTTCCATTAGCCAAACATGATTAACATGCAGTTCCTAGGAGCATTTACCAAAAAAAAGGAAAAGAAAAAAAAACAGGAGGGGGAAAAGAAAAGGGGGAGGCAAAAACAGTCAAAAGCATCTTTTACAGCATGAAGCTTTTCATCTTTCAGAGGCGTGAGGAAGAAAAGAAAAAGAAAGGAACTCAGAGCGGCGCAAACTTTTCTTCCCCTCCCTCGCTCTGCTTAGCACTTAGGGAAAGGGGGGAGGAAAATGAAGGTAAAAAAAAAGGATTGGTACCTGAGGACATGCGTAACAAATCACAAGCTCAATAGCCCCGGAACAAGTTTTCAGTCACAGTTTTTCAAAGTATTAAAAATAATCCCCGCCGCACTCTTTAGTCCAATTACATACTAGCATGCAGCTATCGCCCAGATCAACCCCATCCCTCGGATCCGCCAGGCTTAGTGCTCCATGTGCTATCTACAGATAAGCCTCGCTTGTAATGCTAGATTCCAACTGACATAATTGTGCATGAATTGGGATCAGATTTTCGGCATTTCACGGTGCAAAGAGGTTAGTTTGTGTTTTCCCCTGCTAATGTGGCCCTGATGGAGCAACAGAGAGTGAGACAGTGAACGATGGGGTAGAGAGAGATGCATATAGATGGAGAGAGAGAGACAGGAAGAGAGGGAGAGAGAGAGATTTGGCAGTGAGATGTGCAATAGGGTTGTCGACAGGCCCAGGGGTCATGGAACCAAGCGCATGTCTTTATGGCACCTCAGGGCACCTGGGCTGCAATACAGCGGCAGTTATTACCCAGCATGCACCTGTCAGGGCATCGATAACCGCCCTGCTTATATCACACAGCCCCAGCTGCTCCCGCCAGCCCATTAGATGCCTGATTACTGATTGTAAATGCCAATGCAAGCCAGACTGCAAATAATCCTTCCCTTTCCACACTTTTTTTTTTTGGGCTGATAGCATCTCATCTTCTTTTACAGAATGAAAGAGCCGCAATGAAAGATACACATATTTTAACAACAAGAACAGATAATAAAAAATAAACAGGATTTGCACAGCAAACAATGCATCAGCATCGCTTTTTTGTGCCAAGTTGTATTGAAACTAAAGAATAGTGTGCTGCACTCTATCTTTCTTTCACTGACTCTCAATAATAAGGTGTTCCATATTTGGTCTTTTTTCTGGGACAGAGAGAGTAAAAACCTGCATCTTCAATGAAGAGAAGGCTGATTGTATACAAGTCAGACATGTCTCTTGATGCAGGTATGTTACGTTGAGTATAAGTAATGCATACAAACCAAGAACACAGTACCAACTGTTAAACATGGCGGTGGGTGCATCATCTTCCGTGGCTGCATGGAGTAAATAACAAACAACTGAATCTGGACTATAAATAACACAAAAAGACATACGATGCACCCAAATGACTAGTTGTCCATTTCACTGTAGAAAAATCAGAACAAGCAAAAATTAATATTCAAAATCACACTACTTGATTTAGCTTTTTTTACTTACAGAATGTGCCACACACACAGTTATAGGTACCTGTCGAACTAAACAAAAAGAACAAGTAAGAAGACATAATGTTCAGCCCCAGTAATCAGATAATTTAATTATTAACATATTAAATTAACAATAACTCCATCCAGATTGTCCGTGTTTGTGGTTCTTTCCCTCATCCTCTGAGAAAATTACACAGTTATCACTGAATGGTCTAATTCTAGTTCCATCACACAACACAGCTAAAAACAGATAAAAGCTTTATCTTTCACTGTTGAAAGTACACGATCCTTGAGGAACCTTTGAAAGTTCATGAGTTTGAAAATGCGGAGTAATCTCTTAAAGTTCTTCAAGGACAAGGACAATTTCCTGAGGTCCACTATGGACCTTAAGAGGTCTTACTAAGAGGTTTAAGAGGTTTCTTACTAAGAGGTTTCTTACTGAAGGACCTCCAAGTGTTCCTCATGGATCTCGTATGAAACTGTAGAGTAATCTCTTAAGGAACCTATAGAAAACTTTTGTCCTTTTATTGAAGGTTCTTTGAAGCACTCTACGAGTTCCTCCAGTTTCAAACTGAACAACCTCCAATCTTCAAGCATCTTGTATGAAACTGTACAGGAACCACTAAAGGTTTCACAAAGAACTTTCTGAAAACCTTTGACCTTTAACTGAAGATTACTTGAAGCACTCTAAGAGTTCCTCCACGGTTGCATACTGAAGAACCTCCAAATGTTCCTTAAGGATCTTGCACTTTTTACAGTGTAACTGTTGGTACAGTATGTGCCATATTTAGATTCCAAGCACACATATCTGTGATCTATCTGAACTGTGGGAAAAAAATGTCCACACAGGGTCTCTTCAACTATGAAAACTAGAGACTATCTTTGGTCTTATCCACCGAAAGAACTCTGGTTCCGTTTGGGCTTGGTGTTTTTTAACAAACCACCCTGTGTTAACAGCAGTTTTAGAGGAACCGAGGTTATGTCACAGAATACGACATCAACAGTGTCAGTAAATGGAATTGAGAAGTTGATGGAGCATGTAGACGACCTGCGAGCATTTGTGTTGATGGAAATGCGCCGAACGGTTCAACAGTAGTTTTGCGAAATGAAACCTGTTCTGCATGTATTGGCAGGTTCATTTTTTATGATCTTTCGATACAGTATCAGTACTGTTCCACCCAAAGTGCCATGTTTATTTTACTTACAGAAAGGTGCAACACAGTTATAGCTATCAGTGATGCATTCAACAATAGGATAGAAGGAGAACACCCACACACACACACACACACACACACACACACACACACACACACACACACACACACACACACACACTTCTGAACAGCTGTTGGACATGTAAGGAGGCGTGTGCAAGCTGTGGTAAGCCTGTGAGCCCAACATGATTGCTGTGTGTATCTTATCTGGGGCGACTCCTCCCGAGGCTGTGTGTGTATGTGTGTATATCTGTGAGTGTGGATCTGTGTGTGTGCAGGAGAATTGCTCCAGTGCCCAGCCATGCGTGCAGGCCTAATCTCAGCACTCTTTCACGGGCTCTCCGCTCTCTCCCCTGGGACACGGAGCCTATCATCCAGGCTGGTGTTCACACACACTCTCTCTCTCACACACACACACACACACACACACACACACACACACACACACACACACACACACACACACACACACACACACACACAGCCCTGAGAGCTGATTAGCCCCTCTACACTCTCTGGACACAAATCCACACAACACCAGACCTGGCTTCTAACTCATAGCCAGTCTTGTGTCCTCACACAGTGCTCACTTTCACATCTTGAAGAGGGATGTATAGGAATGCCATGTAAGAGCTGAGCCAGGGGACGGCTGGGTTCAAGGACGTGACTGATATATTGTTAGGATTAAATTGGCTCATAGAAAGGTACCCTGCATTATTTATTTATTTTTAATATTAGGCAGCATTAACCACCTGTAACGTACCCGCTGACCAATCAAAGCACTGCAAAATAGTGGGATGCTTGGGAATGTTATGTAGAAGCTGAGCCAGTAGACCATGCTTAAAAAAGAGGGTTCTTCTGTAAAGAAAATGGTTCTATATAGAACTTTGAACTTTGCATAAAAAAGGTGTTCTCTGCATTGTGAAAAGGTTCTTCAGACTGATGAAGAATTCAATAGACATTGTAACAACAGTACACACTTCAAGGGTCCTTTGCATTGTGAAAGGAATTCTTCAGTCAGCAAATACAGAGAACTGATTCAGGACTTTGTGAACTGGTGCCTGCAGAACCACCTCCAGATATACGCCAGAAAGATGAAAGAGCGGAGGATTCCACCGGTGGTGGAGTTCCGCAGCTGCAGACACACCTCTCCACCAGTGAACATCCATCCATGGACATAAAGAGAATGGACTCTTACCTGAGTACCTGGGTGTTCACTTAAACACCAAACTGGACTGGTCAGTTAACTGGCCTTTAAAAAAGAGGACAGAGCAGACTCCACCTACTGAGAAACCTGAGGTCATTTTGAGTGCAGGGAGCACTCCTGAGGACCTTCTTTGACACAGTGGTGGCATCTTCCATTGTTTATGGTGTTGTCTGCTGGTGCAACAGTATTTGGACAGCAGACAGGAAGAGACTGAACAAACTCATTAAAAAGACCAGTTTTGTCCTGGGAAGCTCCTTAGACCCAGTGCAGGTGGTGGGAGACAGAAGGATGGTAGTCAAGCTGGTATCCATGCTGGAGAATGACTCCCACCCCATGCATGAGACTCTGGCAGCACTCCTTCAGTGACAGGCTGCTTTACCCTATGTGTGTGAAGGAGCGGTATCACAGGTCCTTCCTTCCTGCTGCTGTGAGACTCTAAAACCAGCACAGCTCTCAGCAGACCACAGACATACACTTAACTCCCCACACTATTAGAGTTTTCCAATACAACTTATGTGCAATACTTCTTCTATCTCTCCACATGCATGCACCATTACAGGGTACTACACATATCCATTCACACACATACACACACGCCAAGGGACAATTTAGCATGGTCATTTCACTGTGTGTGTTTTTTGGAGATGGGATGAGACAACCCACACAAATATGGGAAGAACAAACCAAGCTCCTTACGGACAGTAACCAGAGAGAGGATCATCACTATGTATGTACCATCTTCAGTGGCACCAGCAATCCAAACCTAAACGCATTAAACATTTATTTTGCATGAAAATCATTGTCCAGGACAGACAGTGTTGCTACAGCAAGCACGGCACATATGACACCCCCTCCCCTCTTTTGAAAAAGTGCAGAACAGAAAGCTAGCTGTGGTGGTCTACTGACTATTAGTCTCTGAGTGTAGAGACCCAGTGCTCCTCTTCCACACACAAGTATCTGGCAAGGTTTAGCAATAATACCGCACTATGAGACGAGCTCATTATCACCTAGGTAATTACCTGCCATTCCTTCTGCGTGTTTACTTTAGTTTGGCGGAGCAGGTGTTAAGATGTTTCGGCTGTTATTGTACTGGGTGATGATGTCTTTGGTGGAGACAGTGAGTACTCTGGAGACAGGCTCTTCAACGCAGTATGTGCTCTCACACACACTGGCACGAGCCTGGCAAACAGCGGGGAGGAGGAGTGTTCAGCAAACACATGGCTCACTCGTTTGATGTCGGAGCACAGAGCATGGCCCTTTGGCAGGAAGAGACGACTTCATTTTCACTTTTACGTCCATCGTGTGGAGGCTGAGTGTGAAACTATTGGGTGGCCTTAAGAGACAGCAGAAAACCAAAAGGGCCTTTGGAGTTACTGTGTGCATAAAGTAGTGTATGATGTAGGTAGTGTTCCGAGTGAGGTCTGGACTAATGGAATAAACTGAGCCAAGCTGAAGACTTTATAGAAGCCCAATACCAGGACGAGGTGTCCTGAACTGAAATTCATTTTACATTCATTTTAGTCAATCAATATCAATCAGTAAATAACGATATGGAATTAAAGGTTATTGTTAGGCTGTTGATAATAAAACTGTCATTCAATACTGAATAAACAAAACTGCCAATCAAATTTTATTTTATTATAATGAGCTCATAGCATATTGTTTTTCTCTTCCTTTTCTTGTTTCTGAGGTTCAACAATACATTTTTGTGGTTTCATCCAAAAAGGCAGTCATAATTCATGATTGAATTACCATTTTCTAAACTCTTTATCTCACAAAATGAACCCTCTCATTGATAAATTATGAAAGCCCGAATCAGGACTTTTACCAAATGTTATTTTCCTTTTGAGTTGATAAAACTATGTGGGAATTTTATGTAATTGTTTACAAGTTATTCATGTGTCCACTCAGGTGTTCACCAACAAGTGATACTGCGTTAACGGCCCAATGAATGGCACATAAATTTATACATATTTAAACATATAAATAAAGTAAAATAATAATTTTAAGCTATAGAACAAACATGGACATAAAGAGAATGGACTCTTACAAGTACCTGGGTGTTCACTTAAACACCAAACTGGACTGGTCAGTTAACTGTCCTTTAAAAAAGAGGCCAGAGCAGACCGTCTCCACTATAACGTCTCCACAGAGGTGACCATAAAAGTATCAACGCGAGCATGGGTGTCATTTTAATTTGTTAAAGACAGATAGAGGTAACTTACATTTATTCATGTGGATTATCAAGCTGTATAGCTGGATCTGAGCAAACAATGACTGATTGATGAGGCCTGTAATGTGAACATAGTACATAGTGTGAATGTAGCCTGGTGAAATGGGCATGGCTGCAAGCGGAGTCAGTGCTATGAACAGTCCTCCATTTTGGTTCAGCAGTTTTACAGCACTAGTATTCTAGCAACAGCGTCAAAAATGAAGAAAAGATCATAATACTTGATCCCATCTGACTATGTAACATTCCACCATATGTTGCATTTTATAATCTGCACAAAGATATCAGCTTAATATCTTCTGTTCTGAAACCACAACTATCAGCACTTCCTCTGTGTTGGCTCAGACAGAGCAGAGAAAGTACAGAATGCGTCACAGGTCACATAGCCGAGCAACAAAGCTATTGTTTGAAGATGCAAATTTTAATGTCAAAGTTCACAAAAGTTCAAATCTGTAAACGCAAGTTTGTAGGAGAATTTTATTCATCTGGAAGTCATGTACATGAAATTCACCTGTAGCACTGAATCTCATTGAAATTCCTGCAGTTTCACACAAGACAATTCACACACCTAAACCCAGTGTGACTGGGGCTTTAGAATGAAGTGTGGAAACAGCAGTGTCTTATTTATAAAGCAGCTTGAAACACTTTCCTTAGATGAACCTTTGGGACTGTTTATGTGGGACCTTCAAATGCTTGGCACTCATTATGTGATCCACAATTCTTTCATTTAAAACAACTTTTGGGAAAGTTTTCAGGACCTTTAAATATGTAAGTATTTTTTCATCTTGCTTGAATGTGTTGTTAATATTCAACAATTCAGTTACAAGTTAGTGAAAGTCATTGAGGTCAAAGAGGTCATTGCACTCAACTGGTCGCCAGAACAATTTACGAGTCCTTTTTAACCCAAGAGTAAAAACAACAGCTGAAACTGAAACAGTTCCAAGGCTAGTAATTCACAGCCTTGAAATTAGACTTCAGTGTGATAATAATACATGTAGGCAAAACATTCAATAAATCATCTGGAAAATAAAGCAAAATAATTCTAGTGTTGTGCACCTGTGTGAAATCTGAACCTCTTTGTAGAATATACAGCCTTCATTTCACCTGGGCAGGTGTTCAGGCCAAATCAGATATCTGATAAACCTGTCGACCTTTCTACTGACCCAAGAGGAGAGCGGCAAGCTCTGTTAAATTTGTTTTCCTTTTACCAGGTGCCGTCTACCAGTTTGACAACAGAGCTGTCCCCGTCAATTAGCCTTGACTTCGGACTTTCATTGAGAGTAAGTGACTAATATCTCTCAGCCGCCTCACAAGAAAGACACTTTTTTCACAATTGCCCAACAATCTGCTAAGTGAAAACACATGTCCCAGGCTCAGGCCCTGCCCGCGAGGGGTCCTGCATCCAATGGGAAGCAGGTGCTCCACTTTTTGCCATGTAATACCCCATTTAGCCCCAGGGCCAAAGGTTATCCAGCTAATAGCTGCCTGGTGCAGTGCGGGGAAGAGCCAAGCGCTAGGCCAGGCTAAAACATCTGGGACATATTGCACATACTTGCAACATATGCTTCAGGTTCAATTAAAATGAGGCCTTGGCACATTTATTCGTCCTTTTTTTTTTTTTTTTTTACTTCGAAACCTTCATCCAGTAAAAAAAAGGCCTCCCCTGACCTGACCTTAATATTTTACTATTTGAGCAAACAGAAGAAGTAATGAGAGCATGGGGTCATTGACTCTAAGGGAAAGAGAGAAAGAGAGAGAGAAAAAGAGAGAGGGAGAGAGAGAGAGAGAGAGAGAGAGAGAGAGAGAGAGAGAGAGAAAGAGTGAGATAGAGAGAGAGAGAGAGAGAGAGAGAGAGAGAGAGAGAGAGAGAGAGAGGTGGAACGCCACCTTTTTGTACACCCACCTATCCATTTACTTCATCAGCTTAACCAGGTTTGAGGGAAAATGAAAGTGTTCGAGAAGTCATGAGCAAAGGCACACAACACAGGACTATGAACAGACTGAATGCAGATAAAAGAAGAAAAATAATTCTTTTCAACTTCCACGTAGCCAACTGTACATCAAACGACTGAAGGTCAACATGGTGTAGTCTTTGTAGAATGATTAGCATAATGCTTCTAATAATCATAAGCAACATTTCTGGACTCAATAACAAGGTAGAATCAATCCAGGTGAAACTAGCTGAAAATGAAAGTTAGAGATACACTGAGAAGGTCTGAGGGTTACATGGCCCTTTTGATGTAGCGTTCCATGACTAATGTGTGCTTTTTTCTATGGACTTGCCAAAGCAAACGAACACTGACCAGGACACCATATTAGGGTAATTATAATTGTAAAGAAAACATGATATAAGCCGTCCAGATAAAACACACGAAAATGTGGAAACAATCAGTCCACATTGGCTCGAGTGTAGGGCTAATTTGCTTGGATTCCACAGCAGGTACACCCAGTAATAAGTGGCATGACTCCACAGTAAAAATGCAAACTTTGAGTGCCAACCAAGCTAAATTCTTCAACTTAGACTTCCAACATGCAACAAAGTATTACATTTCAGGTTTCTGAGGTTTACAGGTTAAAAACAGATCACTGTAAATTCACAATTGGTACTTTGCTGCAAAGTTGAATTTACTGTATTTTATGATGGACACTTATGATGCTTTAAATCTGACAGGTGCTAGTATTGTAGCAACACCAGCAAAAACGAACAAAATATAATTAACTACTATTTAATCCCATCTCATGAGTGACTGTACCATGCCACTTTTAATTTTGAATTAACTAATTAATTTCATTTGTTTACAATACAATTTCTAGTACAGATCCATATGATGGTCAATGTTGCATGATATGTACATTGTTTGATGTACATTTATTGTCATAAATATATTTATAGGAGACACCTATAAATCACTGACACCTCAGTCAGAGTCAGACCCCAGCTGCAGGTCGAGCACGTTGAGCATATACTTAAGGATGCAGCATGAAACATGTACTGAATGGATGTTATTGCATTTAAACTGGGATTTAACTTTTTTAATTTTAGATGTTTTTCCAATCCGATGGATTACTTGCAGACAGTTGATGATAGGTTGATGGCAGACAGGTTGGATTGACTAAGTCTTGATGTTTGTTATGGGCCTCCAGTTCACTAAAGCAGAGCACCAGCACTGTATTCTAGAGTTCAGCACTGCAAGGTAAGAATGATAGCAATGTTTCCTTCATTAATAAGGTAGATTTCAATGAGTAAGAAAGTCTTTCATAACATTAGAGCTTAAAAAATCAACACAGCCAGCTTCTCATTTAGTAATATTTCCAAAGACAGCCCTTCAGTTATATTGACCCATATAAAGACAAAAGACCGCACAGCATTGGTATTTTGGAGAAGAATAATGTGGTTTGCTCTCAAACTCCCATTTAAATTCTCAGTCATAAGCATCAGCTCCGTCTGCCCGTGCATTTGGCCTGCAGACATTTGAATGCTATTAATTGCACTTCAAAGGCCCTGAGAAATATCAGAAGCTCAACACTGGGACCCTCAAGCCAAGTTTATTTATGTGTGCGCCATTCACCTTTATTCTGGGCTTGAAGAAAAAACATCTGAATGGCTCTGTGGACCAGAGGCTGGGCTTTTGAGGCAAGCTCTGGCAGACTGCGGCTTTTACTTTGAGCCGAAGACCACAGATGTGGACCTCAGCTGTACGTGACGCACTCGAAATGTCAAAGCTGAGCGCGAGAGTGCTTTCATGAACCGAATGTTAACCTCCTAAGGAGATTTGAGAGAAACCTTTGCCTGAAAATGAAAGTGAAGTGAAAGTATCTTCTGAGCAAACAACATTTGAAAATGAATCAGAGTCGAAGACGTGCAGAGGGCCAGCTGGACCAAGGGGCCACTCAGTAATGGTCTGGTTAGTGAGGCAAGTCACATCATTGAACATCAACTTCACATCAACTAGGAAGCTGCTACAGACTCGAAAACTGTAAGGCCTCCAAGCATCTGTGATAATTACCTTGTCATCCCTGTCATAGTCTTCATCCTCTTCCTCTAACAAGTCCTCCACTGCTTGCTGATGAGAAAAAAAAGAGAACAAAAGAAAGACAGAATTAGAAACAATACAGAATCAGTTTCATCTTCATCTTATGGAAGAGACTCAAAAGACTCTAATTGCTGAGTGTGTCAGTTGAATCATTTTCTCATAGCTTAATGTTTGCAAAAGGAGGGAACTTGGACACAGAACGCTGACTACATGCTTCAGTGGACCAAGACCGGACAACAATAGTGCCCTCCAACTCCCTCAGGATTTCATTCTAACATGTGCCCATGACCCCAAACCAAACACTTGGCCTTACATTTCTCTTTAAAGAACACAAAAACACACAAAGACAGACAATGGTTGGAGAACAGGGGGAGTTGGAGATGGACAGCAAAAAGCCATCTTCAGCATTTGAATGTGTGCCCAAGTGCTATGTTTGGTTGCCATGCAAAACTGTGTTCAAGGCGAACAAAAGTTATCCTGTCTATGGAAGTAATTGTTGTGCTCTCATGCTTAGCACAGCACTCTGAACAGCTAGAAGATTGCAGTATACAAACACCCTTCCCTCTCTGTGTAATCCATTGTAAGTGAGTAGGCTTGAATAGCCTTGAAAATGTTTTATTCATAGATGTTATACACTCAGCTGTTTGGTTGTGTTGATTGAGTCATGTTTGGTTACATGAAGCTGACAGACCACATAGAAAATATAGAGGTCACTGAAAGATACCTTTGTCAAATTTGTTAAATTGTGTTTTTGTGGTGTCTTTCAATACACTGCAGTTCTCCACACACATATCATTTTAAAAGGCTCCAAAGAATTTCCTGCCATGTGCATGATTTTTACACACTATTTTTTATGTACCTTACCATTCACAATGAGCACCCATTCACAATGTGCAGCTCATAATGTACAGCTCATAATGTACACACTGTACACACCAAACCACAGCGGCACCAAAGCTAGATACTTTTCCATCGGAAATGGAATTAAAAATGGACAAGAAAACAGAAACAGTAAGAATTTCCCATTCTACACAGAGGTTATGGTTAGGTGTACATTTAGGGTTAGGGTTAAGTTGATTTTAGCTTCAGTTTACATTATGATAAAATTCAGGTTAACTTTTGGATAACCTCACATTAACATAAATTACATTCAGAATTCAGTTTCTGCTTAAGGTTAGGGATAAAGTAAGGGTTAGGATTAAGATATGCTATTCTTCGTTCAAATGATTTCATTTCTGCATGTCTGTGTTGAATCATATGCACAAAAGCTGGCATACATACATAAATTTAAATGTGAATATAGATCCATTGTGCTTGCACAAAGGAGAAGTTGTCCTCTACATTTAACTCATCCACTTAAACACACACACATACATACACTAGGGGACAGTGAGCACATGTGCCTGGAGCTAAGTGGTGCCTGGTGTTAAGTGGGAGTTGGGGACTTAGGCGTCTTGCTCATTGCACTAAAGTTATGTACAATTTATGAAATGTCATTTTAGTCACATATGTATGATTTACTATTCAGACCAGGCTGATTTATTACTGGTATTTCTTATACATTTAAACATCAGTTAACTTTGTATAAACATCTTTGGCACATGAATGTAGCAAGTAGGTCCATCGTTTGAGGTGCACACATACGTATGATTATCATACCTGCAGGGCAATAGAGTGTTCTTAAAACTAGTCATGAATTTTTCGAAATCATTTTATGGAAATCAGGTATTAAGAAATATTTAATATATTGACTAACATGTTTTCAGATTAAGCCCAGATGCATATATGTCAAATTGTTTGTGGACACCTCTTTTAATGAATGCATTCAGCTACTTTTCTAGTCCCTGTGGAGAGACGTTTTCCAATAGAAAAAACACCAATGTCTAATGCCAGGTGAGGGTTAGAAGGATATAAAAAGCCCTCCAGCACTGAGCTGTTGAGCAGTGGAACTGTGTTCTCTGGAATGATACTGCTCCATCCAGTGCTTCTGGGATGACCTGAGGGATGAGGTAAGGTGGAGACTCTCCAACTTCCTGGCCTTACTAATGCTCGTCACTGAATACACTCAAATCCTCACAACAATGCTCCAAAATCTATTAGTAAAGCTTTCCCTGGACAGTAGAGGCAGTTACACCAGCCTAAGTAGGGTCGATTCTTTTAATCCCCATTATTTCAGAAGAGATAATGAATGTGCTAGTGTCCCAGTACTTTTGTCCACATAGCATACCATTTCTGCAGTAGCAATTCAAAGGTAATGTCCCATCCAATAAAAGTCCTTCACTGCGAGTTACAGTGAGTGAACCTCGTACACAATTAATTGCAAGGTCACAGAAAGAAATGGTCTTTTAATCTAAAATACCACCACAGCCGTGAATTGCTGTCATAGAGACTGAAAAAAATCTCTTATTGTCTGTATTGGTAATTTGGGTGCATTAATTATTCACATCTCATCATCTCATTTACCAAGCTGGAGGAGCCAACACTGAGGTACAGCCACAAAAGTCAGACAATGTGTTGGCAGACATATAAAGAGTTTATCTCGGTCAATTGAAAACACTCCATCAAGCCTGTGCGGCTCCTGGGAGCCCGAAAGGAGTCCATATCACATGTCTGTTTTCGTTGCCGGAGGAGGGAACACGCATAGATCGTTATTTCTCCTCTTGTGGCTCCTCTTGTCAATCACACATCAAAAGCTTCAAGGTCATGTGCACGCTATTTACATAAGGCAACTACTGCGTTTGAAAAAGCCCCAAAAGCTATCAGGGGGAGCGTTGAGTCTTCCTTTTTGATGATTTTTTGGCTCTCTGCATTCCATAAATAAGTTTTCTGCGACATCCAAAAAATTGTTACTTAGGCAAACAATAGCTTTTGTTCCTTTGTCTTGTTTAAAAGGCAGAGTGTATGGCTGCCATAAGCCTCTTATGTAAATGCTGCTAGCGGCGGAAACAAAAGGAGGGTTCAGGACAGTTGCAAGGATTGCTGAGAGTGAACTGATGATCATGTTTTGTGGTTAGGATGCATCAATCTACCAGCAGAGTAATTCGGTTTCAATGGCAGGGTTAATCAGAGGCTAGTCTTCTGCACTGGGGAAGGAAAACAGATTCAATCAAGAGTTGCATATCGAGCGTTAAGCAATCAACCGTGGACAGAAAGAACATTTTAGCAGGGGGAAAGACATCTTTTTGGGCAGCATTCAGATATTGGCAAGTGCAGGTCAGGGAGCCAGAGTTTCTTCCGCTGACAGACCAGAGTCTGAAAAGAAACCGAGCAGGAAAGCATCCTTTGGCCTTTCTAGCACTGGCACCATCTCCAGCCTTGCTCTGTGACATCCATCCTGGCGAGTTAATGCACTTTTTCTCCCCTCCACTATCAGTAAAGGAAGAACTGTGCTATCTGTGCTTTTAATTCTAACCTTCGCCGTGACAGGTGTGCTGGGAATAGACGGCCAAGCCAGACAACCCATCCGACATGAAGATATGTACTTTCATTTTTGCCCCCCTCTGCCCCTTCCCTCCTCTTGCTTCTTTTTGAAATTGGAGACATCTCTAGCGTCTCCAGCTGCTCAGGGCCTGGCCCTGCTTTGTATGCTGCGTGTGGACTAGGGGGCCCGGGAGAGCCCAGGCCTGGAAGGCTGATAAGGGCTCTCGTCGGAGCACCTCCAGCCCAAACAGCCTCTTCACAGGCTGTCAGAGCACTGCTGGTCAGAGGGAGGGCTTGTGTCTGTGCCAGCGCTGGCTGACTGTGGGCTGACCCCTACAGAGGCTGGAGTCAAAGAGTAGTGCTACCAGCAAGAGGGGCATCGAGAGAAGTACACGCACTCGTCTATCAACTTCCTGAATCAGCACAAGGCTAAACCTGTTATTGCCTACCATGTCTGCTTTACTACTTGATTCATTCTTTGTGTGCCAATTCCAGTCTTTTGGAAACTATACATTTCCAAATGCTTCTTATGCTAACTGAGCTGAATGAGGGTCAGACACGGTGCCATTTCTCATGCTTTTGTACAGAGCAGACAGCAGCACCACCGCCACGTCTCTTTGGGGCTGAGCTATACAGGGCACACAGATTGCTGAGAATGCTGCCTGGTTTGATGCTCCATTTTGGGAATGTGCCAGGGTCATGTGCTCCCAAAAGCCAAAAGCATCGGCGTGTCTATCAGTCCCACGGCTTACGCTCTCTGCTCTAATCTGCAACAGCCTAGACCCACAGGATACCCCCGAAAAAACACACACAGTGTTCTGTAAACAAAAACCCCACCGATGAGAGAGTCGGCTGCTTCAACAACAGCGGCAGAGGCTGTGACAAAAAAAATGCGCAGAGCCGCCTCATCGTTAGTGAAATAGCGGGTACAAAAGTTCACAGGGATGAAGTGTGGGGAGCTGCCAAAGTCACTTCCCGCCTTGCTTCAAACCCTCGCCTGTGAGCGGTTCGAAGCCACAGCGGCACGGGGGAAATCAGCGGGGCAACAAACGCTGCCAGTTCAAAGTGACGTGACCTTTTTTATTTTGTCACCTGTCAGGGGCTGGCAGAGCAGAGGAGCCAAGAGGCGTCTGCCAGGCGAGAGATTCTCTGGAAGAGGTGGTGGCACTGAGACGGATTAAAGGCCGGAGAACCCGCTCCGGCTCTTTTGCCTCCTATTCTTCCTCCTCTCCCGGCCCCTGCCGTCACGTTCTCCCTTTTTGGTGTGCCGTCCCCAGTCAGCTCAGCCAGGCTGAGAGGAGCAGGGAGGAATGAGAAGCTTTAGCGCGAAGCACCTCTAGCAGAGCGACTGCCAGACAGGCTCTCGTTGAGTTTCTCTTTATTTCACTGTGTAGTGATTGACGCTGGAGGTGGGCTTGACAGGCTCCTCGATCCCCCCAGAGCAGCCCACCTGTACCAGAAGGCAGCAAGGAAAAAACACAGCCTATCCTTTATTCATGAAGCTCCATCCAAGCTGTTTGTTTTTCAAATTACGCGCAGAAGCAGAAACAGACAAAACACGGCTCAAACCAGACAAAACGAGAGCAAGTTAGCGAGAGAGAAGAAATAAAACTTTGCTTGAGTATCTGTTTACCTGCAATGATGTGCAAAAACTACTCCAGCTTCTTACTGTAAGGACTGAGGTAAAAGTACATCAAACACAGACCACCTTCCACTCTTTTTCAGCTGATGAAATATATATGACGTTGAAGTGCTGCATGTCTTTCTTCACGCTAGCTCTTTTACTGGCCATGTGAGATGATGGCAGCTCATACTGCGATGATGTCAGGCTGGAAGTTGGGCCGAGTGACGGATCGATGACAGGTTTCTCCCTGAGAAACTCTGGTGAGATCAAGCCTCAAAGGAGACAGAGAAGCTTCAGGTCTTCAAGCTGACTGCCTACATCAGAGTGGCTGAAACAATGCACAGAGCCAACCATTCGCATGATGATGGGCCTGCGATGGATTGTGTAATGTTTTGGAACAATGCTATTTTGAAATCCAGAAGAAATGAAGAAAAACCTGAATAATAATAAATCAAGGTTTTTCATCTAGCACTCTGAGTCACAATCTCAGAAGTTTGTTGCAGAACTTGGTACTGTATCTTTATTGGTGCATATAGAAATATGCATATGAGTGTGCTTTGTGCAAGACACAGGGCTCTACTCCTGTATGATGCTATACAATGCTTCATATCAGCTTGCATTAAAAACTGCCAGAAAAAGATTCAGAAAAGAGAGAGAAAAAAAGGAGTGGGAATACATCACCTTCTCCCCCCAACCACTGACAAGGTTGCCAAGGAGGACCTTAAGATGCTTAATTGCGTACGTGCTGGTGAAAGAGACGTCACTATGTTTCTCCAGCTCTGACAGTATGTGCTATAATTAACACCTTCAAAACATCTGGTAAACTGTTTTCCGGGCCAGTGGATCCGGCAGTCTGGGTCTTCCAGGGCCAGCCACGGGCCCCACTCCTCTCCATTCCAGCTGAGCTGTCCAACGCTTGAGTGAGCCCAAGCGGCTGTCCTGGAGCCCGCCAAACCGTTCCAGTCTCCAAACAAATGGAGCTGGAGGCTGGTGGGGGCTGCAGGGGGTGTCAATGGAAGCACGATGAGTGCTGTCTCTCAGCAGGGAGCGAGCTGGCCACTGACAGGTTCTGTCAGCCTGGCTTGGGTTGCTGAGTCGGGGCTCCCTTACCTGGAGGTTGAGGACACTTCCGACCCTCACCAGAAGGGGTCTCCTTAGCAACCAGAGTAAAGTAAAATTAACATATTTTATAAGGTCCATTGTGGCTTTTTTCCCATATTTCTTCTCCCAGATGGTGTTTGATGATCGACAGGCCTGGTTCAAAAGTCATGATCTGTCTGACTCGCATCTAAATGTGGTGGCACCCTTGCTGAACTCTCTGATTCAGGCACATGATATCCATTCACTGTGGTTGGCCAAACCTCTTTAAGAAACCAAAGGAACCTACTTATACAGTCCTCAACCCTGCTAAATATCTCACATTTGGAGACACCAGTTTAAGGGTATAGTCTAGTGTTTAGAGCATAGCCTTCCCAGATGGTAAAAAGAACCTTTAACAATAACAGACTCTGACAGAGGGGTCAGGTAATTGGTGGAGGGGTGGCAGGCAGAGCACAGGGAAAGAATACGAGAGTCAGGGGTCAGCTGACTACAGGTTAAGAGTTGAGCTAGCATGTCAACCCTCGAGGTAACAACCCTTTTCAAGGAAATGACAGCTGAAAGTGGGTGTTTGTTTTTCCTGAACATACTAGCCTGTGGTTGTGGCATATAATAAAAAAATGGATACTTATTCTGAGGCGTAGACCTCGGGGTCTTCTCCCGAGTTTAGGTTCATGTTAGTATGCCTCTTTGTGTCCTCCAAAAGAGAGTTCAAGGAAAATTCCTTACGCATTAGTCCAATCTCATCCTTTTCAAAACCATAACTTTCCAAATGTTGACCTCTGGCCAAGGACAATGGTTTAATTTTACATGTTGTTTAAACCAATTAGCAATGACTGGCTTTTTCTTTCCTTCCCTCTCTCTTTTCTCCCCATTGTATCAGGGCCGTGACTGGGGTTTCATAAGCAGTCTATAGAGGAAACCACTTAACCAGAGGCTCATTCCAAGACAGCACACCACTTCCCCCCATATTTACAACACTGGAAAATACAGTTGGAATTAAACAAAGAACATCCTATATGAGTGACAATGTACGTTTATCTCAGTGATCAGAACACATATGGTGTGTCAGTATGTTTATACCTTCATGGTCACATCTTTTAATAGCCTGTATTTACAGTGACAGAATGCAAAAACAACAAGGACATATTACAGTCGTAACAGACACCCATACATACAAGGCGGGTAGTCATAAAATCCTGGACAGAAAGATCTACACATTGAAAAATGATTGACAGCATGTACAGACAGTCCTTTCTTACAGTGCAGGCTAATTCAATGGTGTCCTAGGTTTTCCATGTTACAGTTTGAGAGTTATGAACACTATCAAATGAACAACTACAAAGTACAGTAAGGGAACACATGCTGATGTGTCTAGACAATCCATTGCCTGACACCAACACTTTCCACCTCTACAGTCTATCTATATTATGGTTAGCCACTGTAAAAAACACCCTATGTTCTTAGAAAACGTCACAAGACAAGGTAAAATGTGGCCTTAACTCTAATACGTGACTGTATTGGGGTTACATTTCCATGTGCTTTTAGATCAATTCTGTTGTTCTTAATGGACCCATTGACTGCAAAGGAAAGCCAGCATTTTAAATGCACTAAATTCAAAGGAAGAACTAATGTCTTCTACAAATAACCATGTTTTTTTTTTTTATTTAAACAACAATTAACCAAGTTAATCTCACTGAGATCACAGTTGATTGGATTTTGTAGGTTGTTCCAGGTAAAAGGTTCACAAACCCAATTCAGTCCAGACTTTGGCAACAACAAAGCACAACACATCTAAAGAATGAAGACTGTGATTTCCATGCTTCACTTTTAAAAAACCTGCTAAATATGCATCCAATATGTAGTTTATAATACAGAAGTGTGAAGGTGAGGTACAACTTGACATAAAGGTTCTTCACATCTACTACAAACATGCTTCCTTATGGAACCAACAGTGGTTCTTTAATGGTATCACTGAAAGAACCTGGTGTAACATCTAACTGGAGTTAACAGCTTTTGATATAACATTGGCATTACTCCAAACGAGGGACACACCATCTGATCCTGCTTCTACACTATCTGGATATTGTCTGATAGGGAGTCATGTAGGCTGGGCAGCTCCTTTGCCTCCAGCTCCTGTCTAACTGCACAAGAGGCAGGTTGGACTGCTACACCATAGCAGCCTGCATTTATGTGTCAGCGGGTTTAGTGGAGGGTTAGATGTAATGCTATCTGAAATTATATCCTGCCAGGCACCGGGAGCCTGGCACCTCCACTCAAGTGATGAAAATATGAATGATAAACTTCTACTAGGAGGATATTTTTGAAAGCTCACCACTTAACTGAGCACTGGCAGACAAAATATACCTAGAAAGGATTGCTTTCCTCTGGCTGGATTGCTGATACATAATAATAACAGTGGTAGAACAGCACACAGGAGTGTATGTACAGGACGGGAGAATGGGCACACGGGAATTGGAGCTGATTAATAAGCCCTGATCTTAAGCACCTACTTGTAGTTGTTCATATTTAAGAGTCAGTGAATGTAGGTTAACCTTGTGCTGCAGTATATGTGCATCTCATTTCCAACACACAAACATACACACTCGCACACTCGTGTTTGAATGAAAAGAACACTCAAATTCTTTCCTCTAGAGTTCATCATAAAGTAACTTCCCCTTTTAAATGGACTGGGAGAAAGTGGCCAGGCTGAGGCTCATCAGCGGGTTTCGGTCTAATGAAAAGCAGATCCCATGTGTATGTGCATGTGTGTGTGTATGTGTGTGTGTGTGTATGTGTTTGAGAGAGAGAGAGCGTGTGTGTTTGTTTATTGTGTCGGCGAGCGGAACTCTCCTGCTCTTGCCAGCCCCACCAGCGGCTCATCTGTTGTGGTTACAGTCGTCAAAATGCAGAACAATGGAGAGTACGAAGGATGGAGGAAGGGGGTTGGGGGTCTATCGGGTTGGGGGTGGTGGGGGGTTAAAAGCATTACCCCCAGCTTTCAGACCCTTCATATGTTTCACATCCACAGATCCCAAAGCTGTAACCCCTGACCCATTACCTAGCTCTGAAACCCTGACTCTTGACATGAACAGGTTCAGAGGTAACAGAAACAAAGAACAGTGCATTGTG
This sequence comes from Acestrorhynchus altus, assembly GCA_034509495.1. Classification (NCBI taxonomy): domain Eukaryota; kingdom Metazoa; phylum Chordata; class Actinopteri; order Characiformes; family Acestrorhynchidae; genus Acestrorhynchus; species Acestrorhynchus altus. The sequence continues at coordinate 14,381,997 of CM067522.1, read as the reverse complement.
CAAATGTATGGAATATGTAATGACGCATTTATCACCAGAGGGTCCTCCAAGCCATAACAGGAGGTACACACGTAAGGACTGAAGCGTTTGCACATTTTCTCTAGTTTCGTCTTGTTTGGAGGTATGTTAATACAGTCTTTACAGTTTACCTCATTCCACGTTAGATTTATTAGCTCAAATTAAAGAGAATGGGAAAAGAGCTGAGATAAAGGCATACTGAAGATGAATAGGTAGGTAAGTGCATAACGAAGCCTGCTTTCAGATTTCTCTTTTTTTTTTTGCAAACAATGTCGCCATCTACAGGAAAAAAGAGGTACAACTACCACTGAG
>CM067522.1:14354167-14376667 GCA_034509495.1 Acestrorhynchus altus | reverse complement strand
AACTATTTCATTATAAAAGCTACACAAACAAGCTTAACCCCGACACTCTTCATCTTGAATACCTGTGCAGATGTTCCAAAATTTTACCTTAATCACTGCAAAGTTGAAAGGTAGATGTGTTTTGCCCTAAACTGCCTAATTAGTGCCTTTTCAACAGTCCTTGCTTCTATATTAATGCACTTCTCTGTTTAATCACTGCAGCAGTAGTAATTCATTTCAGCACTCCTAAAGTAGGTTACAGTCATGCTCATCTGCTATATCAAGCACTGTTTAAGTTTGTTTTAATTATCAATTTGATTTTACACATCAATCACAATACACTTGAGATGAAGTCCCTTGTCAAAACTATTGCTCTGACTTTTAGAGAGAAGCACACGAAACAGCCAAGTGTTTCAAATTCTCCTCTATATACTTTTTTTTTTTTTTGGAAAACAAAGTGGACTCTGTTTTGGCAGTCCATTTTAATATCGTTTTGGCACTTGCCGCTCTAGAGTAGGGTATGAGCACTTTGGAGAATGCATTTGAGAATTAGCACATTAAAAGTGTGTTACCAACACACCCCACAACAGCCCTTCTACTTGGAATCGAGAAATTGAGTCATCATAGTGGTGTTGATTATTTTAAATGGTGCCAATGGTGGAGAGAAATATGCCAAATGAGAGGCTGATTATGGACGTCAATAACTCATCTGGGTTTTGGCCGAGGCCCTCAGTAAGAGAGCTTCTGAAGAGTGATGCTGCACTGCCACCTCCTGGTACACTGAAGAACTGGATTATTAGTCAAATTGGAATTAACCTTTGGAAGGATTTATCAAAACTGACAGAACTACAGAAAAACCTCTGGTTGCTTCTGTTTAGACATAGATACAAGATATGCAATGCAAAAATATTATACAGCTCTTACATTTTGAATTACTAGTTCCTCAAAATCCTGGGACACTTAAAATTAGCATGTGGGAAATGATCATTAATTCCAACTTGTAAGAACAGCAAAGAGAATGTTTACGGTTGAAATGTTCAAAAATTTAAGGAAATATAGCAGTTAAAATTCTCAGTTATACACAAATTATGTTCTTGTAATTATTCTAATTCTTGAACTATATTCTCATTCTTTTTTGGGGAAAAAAACTTTCCTTTTCTGGGGAAAGTTGCAGGATAATTGGTCCTGTCCTGTATATATATATATATATATATATATATCCTGCAAATGGACTAAATAACAATCCTATGTATCACTGTGAATTCAAAATATATATAATTAATATATATTCATATTATCATATTAATATATATTAATATAATAAATGGACAACTACTAATCCTGGAAAATCAGTGCTTGTGCTCAAAAACAGGTCCATTAATAAACAATAATAAACAATGTCCACATATCTAACAATTAGTTCAAATAGTTCCATAATCCGTTTTTTATACAGTACATAACAGGACAGGATTATAGTGCACCATCTGCTATTTAATGATGTATTGGGCCTCTACCCAGATAATGTTTATACAATAAAATAATTTCATATTCATACTGGCACATTATTTCCTCTGTAGCTCAGTATCTCTAGCTTCTGGTTTATTGTATTTTAATTTATCTTTTTATTTAGGTGTTGTAATAATGTTTGAGTTTGAGCTCTTTTGCTCTTTGATGTTCATTGTGCTGCTGCAATACATTGCATGACTTTCCCATTGGGATTAATAAAGTATCTAACTATCTTATTATTAGAATTACCACATGTTGAATTTCAAACTTAAAACTCTAAATGGGCAGAGCCACAAAAAATGTTTGCTTCTGTTCAAGAATGAGTTCAATAATAGAACATTTAATAAATTACCTATATCTAGCACTGTAAAATTCTTAATTATACAGAAAATAAAAATTGTTCCTTATTATCATCAAAATTATATACTGAATTATCATTTACTGAAAACTGTTGAGACTTCAAATAAGCTTGAACTATTTTACACATTGTGAGAACATCAGAATGTGTGCAATGGACAGAGTTGCTGGAAAATGTTTACTGCTGTTTGGGAATTGATTCAATAATGTTTAATATATCAAATTTTGCTATGTATTTATATTCTTAACTATACACTGAAGACTTAGAAACTGATTCAAATCTTAAACACCATTAACCCAAACGTGGGCAGGACTTGAAATGAACAAATTCAATTGGAAAATGTCAAGAATGGGTTCCATAATGGGACATTCAATAGTGTGTCCATTTCAAACACTCAAAACAGCTCGAGCTTCATCATTCACAAATACAGACACTTAGCAACTCTAACGGCAACTGTTTCAATCCTGAACTTACTTCAGTTCAATTATATATAATATCCAACAACGTGGTCAAATCTAACATCATGAATTCTAAATGATGCTATAAGAAGATTCAATCAGCTCCCCATCAGAGATAATTAACCAGAATTAGCATTTGGAGAATCATCTGTCTTTTTTAAGAAAACCCCATTCTACCCTTCATGCCCTTGTCAGTGTGTGTGCTTAGGGAAAACTGAAAGTGAAAAGGTGTCACATTGAAGAAAACAGTGCAAGGTCACACACATACACATGCACACACACACACACACACACACACACACAGATGTATACACACATACACACTAGAGCATTTGTTCTTCCTTTCCTCTCTCTCTTTTTTCTCGGATGGGTGTATTTTATCTAAATGCAAAGCAGGTGAGGGCTGCTCCAGTTTCGTGTAGCAGCAGCCTCTCTTGTCTGGGCTCTCCCACTGATAAGAGCCCTACTTTAGACCACATAAAAGAGCCGGGTATCATTTCCTTACCCCCTCTTTCCAATAAAGCCTCCTCAGCCAGTACACACATACACACACACATCCAAACTGCGCTTCTATTCCCCATGCTACTCAATACCTGCTCTATTTGCTCCCAATTCAGGGCCAAATTGCAGCTAAAGTTACGGCAAATTTGTTTGGAGGAAGAGTTGGTGAGGCTTGGCCGCTTCAGGGCGTAGAGAGGGCCAGAGCGGGAGAGAGAAACTAGCAGGGCGAGCTGGCACACATCGGGCTTTCTAAACCTGACACCACTGCTGCCAACAATGGCCCACTTTCACAGCGGGCGGATGGGTGGAGGCACGCTCAGCTTACAGGTGTCCACTTAGAGAAAGAGGGGCGCGCGCACACACAAACACACACACACACACACACACACACAGACAAGTTATGAATGGTTGGCACTTTAGCATTGTGTTTATGAGTGTGGATGTGTGTGTGTTTGTGTGTATTCATCAATGTTATGAGCCTTAAAATCCACACATGCATTGTGACTCTGCATCAACTACTTCATTAATAGTATAATGTATAATTAATATATAATTGTAATTAATAGTATAAATAGTATAATTAAATATCCAGGCACCAAAATGCATATTGGGTGTGACCTTACAAATGTACAGTACTGTGCAAAGATTAGAGACCGCCTTTCATTTATTTCATCCCCAAAACAACTATTAAATATTAATGTTAATTTTTCAGTGTCAGACAAAAAGAAGAAACCACAATAATTAACTGTCAAGTGTTTCAGTGTTTAGTGAGACCACCTTTTTCCTACTTTCTTTTCAGGAGACTCCCTTTCAGATCTTCTGCAGAAATCTGGACCCCCAAAGTTCAGTATTACAAGTTGGAGAACTTTCTGCATCTCACCATCCAAGAAATCCCATAAACATTCAATAATGTTGAGGTCTGAATTCTATAGATGCTATATAACTTCATTAATTCATAGCAATAAATATTTTTTTGAACTTTAGTTCTGAGTTCTTCCCTTATTTTCAGGTGACTTTCCATTCATTATGTATTATGTATAATGTATAATCATTATCACCTACTGCACTGTCCACTGTGGGTAAAAATGTCTTCTATCATGCATTTCCAAATGAACAAACACTGTGGGTCAAGAAATTTCCCACAGAACTTCAAACTTGGAATGTCCCATTCATCTAATGTCACATTAATCAATTAACAGTCATCAATTAACAGCTATCCCATGACTCCTGGCATGCCAGTGTAAATAAATGAAAGGTGGTCTTTGTTTTCAGGACAGTACTGAACTTTACAATTGTACATTCAGTTTTTAAGAAGCACATTTGCTTCCATAAAAACATTTTTTTGTAATAGAGATGTGATTGTGTAGAACATATACATCAGGTAAAGATACATCACATTTCTATTGCAAACATAGTTCTTTATTGATCCATTGACAATAACTTCAATGACATAATTCAAAAAACAATTTGCACCTTTTATTTTTAAGAGTTCAAAAAATGCCATCAAATCATGGTGAAATTTGAGATCTGATGCATCCAATCATCTCCAATCACCACTTTGGTGCCAGGGCAGAAAAGAGTCTGGACACTTGCCTTCCATGCATCTTGAAGCATGGTGGTCAAGCCAAGCTGTACAAGCCAAGCTGTACTTGATGCTCGAATGGCTCTTGGTGCAGATCATGTTTTGACCATTGCCATCACGGATGGGGGGCTGGTCCATTTTTGTCTTTGTAGGCCAGTATCAAGGTTTTGAATCTGATGCTGGCGACTATGGGAAGCCAGTGAAGAGAAGCCAGGTGCATACGCACACGTTCCTGTTTTGAACTTGTTATAGGTACAGGTATAGGTGTAGTCATGAGTGGTAGGCAACTCATTGGTATGTCTATGTGTTAGTGCAGTTGAACCACATTCCTACACGAGGTACATCTAACACATACTCGCACAAGTTGAGAAAGTTCTCAACTTTGGAAGATTTGTTAGCATCACGGCACAGCAACAGCAATAACAACAACAACAACAACAACAACAACAAACCGGTAACCTAAAAAATGACAATAAAGCCATGTCAAAAGGTACCGACCTAAAAATACCAGAATAGCAAATCACAGCACTCGCTTCACCTCACAGCCATTTTCATCTGCGCAGTGTTAGCAGTATTCTCTTTGCTGTGGCTAACCTTTGTGTAGGAAGAAGCAGGGGTTCTGCAAAAGCAGCCGTGCCATTTCAGAGCATAGAACACACTCAGTGCATTGAGCTGAAGTCTGTCGAAACTTGGCAAAGCTCCACAGCTGGGGATATCAACACTGCTGCATGAAATCACCTTGACCAGATGGCGGCTGATAAAGTGCTTCTTAAAGTAATGAATGAAGTGATTAGGAAAGCATTTATGTATGAACATTTAGACTACTACTATTAATAATTCAATGAGTTGCTGGATTAGTTACCAAATAGTACAAACAAGACAGTCGCTGATTATTTTCCCCCCAGCCAGCATTTACTTTGCATGTGTTTCTTATTTCTCAGAAGAATTAGACCCTTCATTGATTTAAAGATAATGTGGATGAATCACTATGCAATCATTCCCCCATAAATAACTAAAGTAGGAAGAAGCATGTGTGACCTCGTGCTTTTAACAGATTCTTTTGACATTTCTTTCTCTGACATTTTCATTCAAGCTTCTTCTTTTTTTTGTCGCACAACAACTGAGAAAGAGTGAAGAAAAAAATGTTGAACTTAAATGTTAACTGATCGATACAGACGCCCACGTCCCTCCTCCCCCGCTTTCTAAACTGTAGCAAAATTAAAACGTGTCAAGCAGCAAATGTTAACGGCTGACGTGAACCATGCTTAAACACACGTTAACACTAAAACAGACAGATCCTGCTGCATATTATGCAGTGCCACAGAGCAGGATTAACACCACTGTCCTGTTAGCATTCAGTCACACAGCGAGCTTCGGAGAGGATGTCCTTTAAGCGACAGCTCAGCTGTCCAATTATACGTGCCCGCTTTCTCCTCACTAAGCAGTGGGAGGTGTAGAATAGACAGAGAGATACTAGGGGTTAGTTGTACGGCAAAAATGGAGAGCAATGTGCATTACGGTACTTATTTATTTATATAACAGCCTAAAAAAGACAAAATGCAGAGGTAAGCTTAGTACAATGACTGTGATTTTAATTAAATTACTGCAAAAATGAGAAAAAGAATTTGTTTAAATAAAAATTAGGATTTAGATATTATCATAATAAGCTGACATCCAATTAGGTACTTGTTGCTATATACTTATTATACGCTAATGTTTGTTGTTTATAGGCTCTGTATGTCTACATTTTGCATGATGTCATATGTAATCCGAAAATCCGAAAGTCATATGACAGTAAGTAGTCGTTCAATTAGTAAAAGATACTAACTTGTGCCATGTCTCATGGAAGCTAAAGAACACTGACCTGTAGGATATGTGCATTGAGTGTGGATGAGATTTCTGTCAGTTGCTTGTCTTTTTACGCAGACAATTCTAGCCAGATGCTGCATGTCACTATCATTATCACCCACTGCACTGTCCACTGTGGGTAGTAATGCATTCTCTCATACATTCTCAAACATACACACATTGTAGGTTGAGTAATCTTTAATTCCTATATAACTTTGGAAAAGGAATGTCCCATTCATCTGGAAACACCACAATATTTGCATTTACATTTACATTTATAGCATTTTGCAGGCACCCTTATCCAGGGCAACTTACAAAAGTGCTTTGCTGTTCACTCAGAGCTCTGTATAATATGCAGAGAATGTATAAAATGCATCACGATACATAATTATTTATATTACAACCTGAAAAAATTGCACCAGTATGTTTAATGCAATTACTGTGAATTTAATTCAGTGATTGAAAAAAAAATCTAATATATATGTAATATATCTTGTACATTCAAATGTTGTATGATGCATGCAGCTGTCCACAGCTCCAGAAGCTCAGGAGCACAACACATTTTGTTTACTAGAGCTTTCTAGAAAAGTGAGATTTTTTTGTTCAAAAATGATGGTTATTAGAGAATTAAAGAAAAGTAATAAAGCATAGAATATACTAGAACAGTGTAAATGAGGGCAACTTTACCATGTGCAGACAATTGATACCCATGATAAAGTGTATCACGGTGAATTTTGTGGACTGGAGTATTCTAGAATTGTGTGATTACAGGGAGAACATTCTATAACAATGGGTATTATAGTACAGTCTGATTGGGGGGGAATCTTCTAGAAGAAGATAATGTAGTAAAGATATTGTAAATGAGGACAAGCTTCTAGAACTAGGGGAATGAGGTATTATAGGACTGTGTGATGGGGGTGAGGATGACCTTCTAGAATGATGGGTATGGAGACATACTAGAGGGTGAATATGAGGAGAACAGTTTAGAACAGTGTGAATAAGGACAGTCTTCAAGAACATTGTGAATGAGGTTAAACTTTTAGAATGATGGGTACAGTGGCTTTGAAGAACTGTGATTGTGGAGAACATTCTAAAACTATGTGAATAAGGATAGGCTTCAAAAACAGTGTGGATGAGAACAACTAGAACAATAGTACAGACCAACCGATGACATGATTTCCTCAGAAAATGGTCTCAGAACACATTTTTCATATTGTCATCATATTGCCCACCCAACAGATAAAGTAAAACAGGGAGATCATGCTTTTGCTTGGGATAAAGTCTGGAAACATATCCAGTTAAATCAGCAGTAGTTTCTCATTTGACAAACTGAAAATGGTGATGTGAGTTGAATGAGTTGTCGATACCTGGCACAGTTCAGTGTCACTTTCAAAGCAAGGCCAGTACCGCGAGGCCTGTTAAGAGTGTGTGAAAAGTGTGTGCATGTGTGTGTATAGTCTCTTACAAGGAAGGCACAGATGCTCCTCTGAGGAGACTCCCACTCAAAGCAGCTGTTGATGTAGCAGCCAACATTGATGAGGAACATGATGCAGCGCCTCACTCTGTTGAAATTCTGCAACAGCAACTGAAAAAAAAGACATATATCAGTCATTCCTGCGGTCAAAAATAATCGCCTTTGGTATGGACACAGTTGAGCATAGTTTGGTGATTCTACACACACACACACACACACACACACACACACACACACACACACACAAACACACATTAACTGGTGGGCTGATTTTGTAGAACAAGGACAAAACAAACAAGCCACTCTTATTCTGGGGAATGTTTTACAGCAGCATCAATGAGAACAATCTTCTAAAACAGTGTGTCTAACGGAGTGCAAATGAGGATAATGTTACAGAATTGTGTAATAAAGACAAAGCAAATGGTCTAAAAGAGTGTGTTTTCGGGAGAACATTCTAGAACAGTGTGAATGAGCACGAATTATAGAACAGTGTGAATAATGACAATATTTAGAACAGTGAATAATAAACTTCTTGAACGGTGTGAATGGGGACTACACTTTAGAACAGTGTGAATGGGGACTATAGTTTAGACCAGTGTGAATGGGGACTACACTTTAGAACAGTGTGAATGGGGACTACAGTATAGAACAGTGTGAATGGGGACTACAGTATAGAACAGTGTGAATGAAGACAGCTTTCTAAAACTACAACAAAAGAGTCAATCAGCTTTCTGAATATGGATAAAGTCCTGTCCTTCAACAAAAGAGCCCTTCAGTTTGCTGTTTACAGGTAAAGTTCCACCATTTAACAGAATGAGAGTCAATCAGCTTGCTGTTTATGTCTCAGTGAGATCTGTACAGCACAGTTTTCAGAACGAGCAGAAAAATGTAGTTCTCTAATGCTGAAATTAATGTAAAACTGCTAAGTCTCTAACTTTTTACGTTGTATATTGTCGCGCAGACTGCCGTTCAAATAGCAACACCCGACAACAATAAAACTTCATGGCTCTGAATGACATAAAACTGTGGCTCTGAAATGGTTTGATTTAGGCTGAAACAGGACAAATTGGCTCTTATTAAAACTCAGGTTGCCGACTCCTGTTCTAGAACCTTCATAAAGCTATAGAACACCAGTTAGTGTTCTGGCTTCACATCTAATAAACCTGGTAATTAATTGCTCAGTTAAATCAGGTGTGTTCGAGCATGAAAGTCACCAAACCCTGCTGGACCCCAGCCTTCCTGGATTGAAGATGGGTTCTCTTTATGCCAGCACCTTCTGGACAGACAAGACAAACTGGACAGGTAAGTAAAAACAGCTTGGCGTCACTCATATTCCCTCATGTGCTGAATTGTTTTTTCTGTTGGATTGTCTTTTCAGTGTTAGATTGGAGAGGTGTTGTATAAACAGTCTTCACTAGTTCATATTACACATGTCTAAATTTGCTATGAATCACTATATAACAAATTATGACTACAAGGCTCAAATAAGTGCACTTTGGCAACTGCCGTGTCGCCACTTGCGTCAGGGAGTCTGGCACACAAAAAGTGGTAAATAAACGGAAGCGGTGGAGCCACACTTTGGAGTCAGTTTTGGCTCACAGTCAGAGACTGGAAAAGCACTATTGTCCCATGGCATTGTTATCTAGGAATAACACCAGAAGACGAAACCATGTCTGAGAGACATTTAAGTTGAACAGAGAATGAGGCCAGCAGACAGCCAGTAAGACTTGTATTCTTATATAATATTCTGTATACTTTTTAGACCCATTAAAGAAGAATATGCTCTCTTTCAAACCACTTTTAACAATAATAATTCAGAATTATAGTGTGAACTGCAAATGACGGTGTGCCAGTGTCCCTACCAAGATGAAACATACACTGGCTCATAATGGAGGCTTTGATCATAGCAAATTTCTGCATTTACTTTGCCAGACTACTCTCGAGTCTACCTTTAAAGTAGGCTATTTTGTGTGCCATTTGGGACCAGAAAGTAGAAGTAAAACAAGAGGAGAAACAAGGTAAAAAGTGAAGGAAAAATACATAATGAAAATTATAAGGACTTTTATTATTACAAGACTTTTATTATGAAATATCAGAAATGGGATATGTTGCCTGTTGCCCTTTATCCTCTCAGATTTCCTTGTACTTCTTGATATCTTCCTTACAAATGCAAGCACACATTCACATGCACACACACACACACACACACACACACACACACACACTTTCTCATAAAAATGGCAAGACAGGCTAAAAGAGAGGGACAAAGTGCAGAGCATGCACTTTTTGGAGCTCAGAATGGCTCAACTGTGCTGTGATCTCAGTATATGTGTATGAGTGTGTGTGTGAGTGTGTGAGTGTGTCAGTGACAGGTCTGATTTGGGACAGCCCCTCCAATTCAGCTCTTTGTCCAAGGGGGACACATTGAGCAGGCCGACAATGAAGTGCATTGCAGCGGTGCCACCGAGGGCCAAGCTAAAGGATGGCCAATCTACTTATGCACCCCACAACTGACAGCATGACATTTCTATTCAGCAGCTCCAGAGGAGAGGGACCGGAGAGAGGGAGAGGAGAGTGAGGAGAGAGAGTGACACTGTTGTCTATATTGTGTGTCAAACATACTCTCCTCTTCAGTAGCAGCTATTAACACGCCGCTTGCGGCAGGTCTTTCTATTTATTTATTTTATTTATTTATATTTATTTCACCTGTTTAGAAACTCGAGGCTCCTCTTCGATGTATTTCTGCTCGATGGGTTTCAGTGTCCTGAGACCAGCTTTCACCTACATACAAACATCTCGTTAGGATCAAATGCATGGAAAGGTGAACATTAAAATGACTACAATAAATGGTAGAAGTTGTTTAACCCTTAGAACGTAGAGCATAATGACATTTGTAAGCAAAAGAGATGATATGGAATAATGTTAGTTGGATGAAAAGTTACTCTTTGTTAATGTTGTTAATGTGCAGAACCTTTTAATACAGAATGTAAAGTGATTTAATAGTGTGTAACCTGAGAACACTGTTGGAACCTTTTTACTTTGACTTCTTTTTTATTCTTTTTAATATTAATTGTTTCATAAAGAAATATTTTACTGAATATCAAAATTGGAGAATTGGTAAGAATTTAGTCCCCATTTAACTTTAACCCTAACATGCCCATATCTCACTATCCAAAAAAGGCTCCTGAAATTATTCTTGGACAGAAAAAATATTTAAGTAGCATCTAATCTTAGAACCTAGAACCTAAAATCCTAAGTTCTATCTAAAAGTTATTTCATGTTTAACTGTATCATCTCAACCTTCCTCAAACAAAGGTTCCTAAATTGTTCCTGGTTAGAACATGGTAGTTCAAAGTAAAATACTAAATGATAGAACTAAAGAATCAAAAATAAAACTTCAGCATAGGTTAAATGTTCTATACCCCTTAAAGATATCCAAGAACTGAATATTCAGACCAAGAACCATTTAGGGGTCTATTTTTAAGACTGCAAAACTTTTGTTGTGTGTAAAAGGATCAATAACTGAGTGCAGTCAGAGAAAGTTTAAGTTGATGGGTTCACCTGAGACATAATCTGTTCATTTCTGTTCATTTCCAGGTTTTCATAAACAAATCAATGTGGCCTAAATGTCTGGGCCCTGCTGTGACTATGGAATTAATCACGTAAGTGTGTTACACTCAAACTTCTAGGAATTAAAATGCCATGAAATCAAATGAGCATGGCTGGATTTTCCTAAACCGTGGTCCACTGCATCACTACGGTGATGTACAACACTAACGACTGATCTCTCTAATGACTGTTCTCAGTCTCTCCCTCCATTTCACGTGCTGGGTGCCACATAGCGATCCCTTGCTCTGCCACCTAAAATGGCGGCGGCACAAACACCAGCACACACACCCGCAAACAAAAGCTTTAGGAGAAGGGGAGCCTTCGGTAATTAAAGAAAAAAAACAGGATGAGGGGGACCATGTTCAAACGACAGGAGCGACCAAACAGAAAGGGAGTGTGTGTGTGTGTGTGTGTGTGTGTGTGTTGGGAGGGGATGAGTAGAAAGAAAAAGAAAGAGGGACTTACAGCATTATAAATCACGTCTAGTTCGAGAAAGATGACCCCTTTTTTTGGCCCTGTCAGCTCCTTGCTTTTCAAGGCGTAAGCTTTCCGTTCACCATTTTGGATCTGTGGGAGAGGGACATGACAGCCGTCTGTCTGGCAATACCCAGCTGAATACACTCCCCGCGTGACCTTTGACCCCCAGCTGCTGCATCTGACAGAGAGCCCAAAACAACTGTGGCGGCTCTGACAAGTACCTGTTCATTACGCCCCAACCACTGTCAGCCGCAAATTAACTATCCTGGGGGGATCAGCCTGGGAGCACATTACACTCTTGCTTTTTCCCCCCTTTCTTTTCTCCTCCTTTCTTCTTTTTAAGTTATTCTCTTTTCGATAGTGGGGATAGTTTCATCACTCTCTTATAGCTTCCCTCACCTCAACACACAATGACTAAAAAACTCAGCTGGACATTTCCCAAAGCACTTTATAAAAAAGTTTTCATTTTCTCTATTTACTCCAAATGAAAGCCTTGAATAATAATTGCTGAACGTTTCTCCTTGGATTACACTCTCGTTGGTAATGTGATTAGATTTATGTCTAATAGCTGTTCTGATCTAAAGCTGACAAAAAGCTGGACATTTCCCAAGGCACTTTTTTTCAAATACAGTCAATTTTATCCCATTTACTTAGGAATGAATTTGTTGATTCATAACTGGAATCTGAGGTTACTCTCTTTTTGGTAGTAGGTTTAGTATTAGCAGTCATTTTTAGCTCCTAAAAATCTAAGTTTCCTACACACACACACACACACACACATACACGTATATATATATATATATATATATATATATATAGCATATATATATATATATATATATATATATATATATCCCATTTAATTGTACACTGAATGTACATTTGTAGTAGTGGAATGGCCACTTTGCCCAAAGACGTCAGCACTCTGCTCCCAAATCTCATTGTAAACCATAATGGGAATTTCTCCATTTACTTTAAATTAAGGCCTTGAATGTAGGAATTTTCTCCTTGGTTTGCTCTCTTTTTGGTAATGTGGTTAGATTTATCAGATTTATATATTTCTGACCTAAAGTTGACCAAATATATGCACAAAAAATTCCCACTCCTGTTTTTCAATCCTGTTTTCAAATCAATGAGAATTTCCCAGTTTACTGAGGGGAAAAATTTCTATTTCTAATTAGTGGATTTTCCTGCAGTGCTTACTCCTTTTTTTTTTTTACTAGTGAGATTAGTTTTATTGGTCTTTCCTCAACTAAAGGTACAATGACTTGAATACTACCCAAGGCACGTAAAAAAAATCATTTCATGTTCAGATCAATCTGAATTTCCACAGTTACTCTGAACTAAAGCACTGAATTCTAATTTGTAGACTTTGTTCACAGGCCGAAGCAGCTTTGGACTTACGCTTAATAGTGGAATGGCTACTTGCTCATAGTCAGCACTGTCCCGATCTTCGTCAGAACTGTAAATCTCTAGCACGGAGTGAGCTGTCTTTCACGCTAAGAAGAAAGACAAAATCAAACGGAAGGAGGTGGTATGGAGGGCGGGGGGGCGGGGAAGAGAAGTCATTGACTAATATTAACCATCGGAAAAAGACTTTGAAGTCATGACAAAAAAATTGATCTGGTTTAAAGCCTTGTGACAGTCTCCATTGTGAGGGCTAAAAAAAGATGCAGTGATTCTCCCTTTGAAATGCTATCTTTGAAAAGTAGGCTAAAGAGTGGAAGAAAATGAGGTTATTCTTAAAGAGACGGGCACTCCAAGAGAGGCTAGATTACCCAGCTTTCTGTGGGAATTCACAAATGAATTTCCAGCTGGGCAGATTGAAAGATTATGAAAAAACATCAATGGAACATCCTCTGATTCCAAACCAATGTATGAATTATGTACAAAGCACTTTTACCGTGATGTCTATGACTGAACACTGGGAGTACTATTTCATCCTGGTTACACTTGGTCCTCAAGGCAAAAGTTTACTTATATCTAAGTCCATGGGAGCTTAGACATAAAAGTAAATTAAAAATAATATAAAATTGTTCTCCTGTTCTGTGATTGGTTTATGGAACAATTTGGTTTAAATAGTGGCCTAAATGTATGTACATTGTAGACTTCTCATCTATCTCTCTCTCTCTCGCTCAATAACACACACTATATATATATATATATATATATATATATATATATAATAGGTAATTAAATTATTATTAAATAAATGAATATAAAAATCCATAAATGCAACAAACTTTAACAACATTCTCAGATATTAGTTTTATCAGGTTTAACTCACAATGTGAAGACTTTGTCTAATTCTGGGTTGAGGTTTAGACACTGTGTGTCTTAAGCTGTCATTGCTGAGCCTCTAATGACGCAGGTGCGGTCACTCTTGCCTGTGAGGGGACACACACACACTATTGCAGGAGAGAGAAACACACATTTACTTTATCAGTTGTAGATCATGTAATCCACTGGCTGCTAAAAATGAGAGATGGCAGAGTTTCTCTGTTCTCATAAAGGCGTGAGAGTTGGGCCATACAAATTATACCCTGTTCACCTCATTTAAAACACACCACAGCTTGAGGGACAATTTATCATCCGAACAGATTTGATGTATTCATTTTTGCCTGTCTGCGGTGTCATGGCCTCACGCTGTACTGATACGATGGCTTTGCACACAGGTAGATAAGCATTTTAGCCGCACCGGTGCCCATGGCCTTACACACACACACACACACACACACTTGTACGCAGACGTTCACCCATAGAGGGCTGCTGAAGTTCACTTAACAGACACTTGTTTCTATAATGACAAGAAATTCCTTCTTTAAAATTCCTGAAAGCATTTAATTTGGATAAATGGGAAGCTATTATATTAAATACATTATACTCTATTATTCCAACATCTTAAACTATAGCTATAGATTTGTGCATGGTCATTATCACAGTATCTGTATTACTGTATCAGCACATATATAACACTGTACTACATACAGTAGTATGTATACAGCCACAAACTGCAAACAGTTGCAATAAAAGTTTACCCAGAGAAGAGTCCTGCTGTGGAAAAACAGCAACTTCCAGTGAATATTTAAAGACTCATCCAAACCATGTACCAAAAAATATTATCATAAACAGTCAACTCTAGAGAGATATTAAATCAAAACCAATGCCCTATATGCTTTGAAATGTGCTATTAAAATATACATAAGTAAATATAACTAAGTAATTTGAAAGGACCAGCTTCCTCTTCCAACAAAACTCAAACAACAAACTCCTAATTTCAGCTTTGATCTCAACTTTGAACAAAACATTTGGGAGCATTTTTATTGTTTGTAAAAGAACACATTTTATAAAAGATGGGTCAGAAGACAACAAAGATATGTTGATATTCTCGCGATGGAATTGCAATTTCCTTGTTCTGCAACTTCACCAGCTGAACCTGAGAGTGTTCTGCAAGTTCTTCACAACAAAGTAGAGGAAGGGTTTATGCATCACTTCCCAGCAGATGAATGAGAGACTGCCATTGATCTCTGGGTACGACAAAAGCAGGACATTTCAGTGACGTGCAGAATAAATGTCACAGTGATCAATGCAAAGTCCTGGCTGTCACAAGCCCTATCACTTTCAGGAGCTCATCGATCGGCAAGGCTGGATAAGTTCATATTTGTAATCAATGCGCTTCTAAAATGCACTTATGTGCTTTAGTTCAAATACAAATGCTGCAATGACTGTAAGGGAGCACTAATTTGCTTGCACATATTGCATGCACAAAATTGCCATTGTCACACAAATCTTAAACCTGCATTTCTGCCTTTATGTTTTTGAAATAATGAATCTGGTAGTTTTTTTTCATTTTATCAAACTGTGATGAATGGACCAATAGAAATGCTTTAATACATTAAACTCTAGGTTTATTACAAAATGATTAGTCCTAATATAGATTTTATCATGATACAACTGATAACCATTCACCTTTATGTGGCATTTCACAGGGCACTACTTTAGGGTTTGTGAAATTGATGTAAATAATGCAGTAACCAGTTATGAGAGTAAAAAGAGTAGGCCTACACATAGTAGTTTAAAGGGTTTGGAGATACAAAGAATTTGTTAAATGCATGTTTATTTTAAGGTATATGACGCCAATACATGACACAGATGAAGAGCATGACTTTTAGATCCAGTCTATAAATGGGGATTTGGAATAAAGTGAGTCAGTATATCTGGTAGCACTGAAAAAAACATGCTAATAAAGTCTTCCAAACTCCATGAATGACATGAAGTGACTCCAGAAATGACCCGAATAAATTAGACAGCATTTGTAAATGGAGCTCTTCCACACATTTCTAATTGTTTGTACATAAGCATTAAATTTCTCTGTCTAAACAGAGCGGCTAGGCTGCCTAGGGAAGCAGTTGATATTAATGTGTAATTTAACACAAACTGATAGGCAGAGAAATGTACCAACAAACCACCCATCCTCACACTACAGTCCTGCTTATGACACATGGTCGTCCCCAGCTTACCTAACTCTGAATCTTTGTTTGTGAGGCAGCTGTCTAAGCGAATTTCATGCTTCGCCTTGGATGAAACTTTGACTCCCCAGGTGTAGCCACCGAGACACCCTCCACGGGTTAATATCGGGCGAACACTCTCCAACTGGCGAGATGAGTTCAACCTCATTTTGGCTCCAATTTGACGAGCCGAATGCAAACGTACGGCACAGTAATTACATTTTTCAGGTCTGGAAGGCGTCTTAAATGAAATCCGGGGACGTGTTGTGCAGAAGCCTGCATGTAACAGCCACGTCCAGACACTTTGTACGTTTCACTGCTGCTCCCTGTGAAGCAGAAACAGTCGTTGTATATGATTAAACCTGAAATGACCTCCTAAAGAATTTTTATGCAACAATTACTGTATCAAGTAGGTGTTGGTGTGTTGCTTGGTATAAATGGATCAATTCAGTTTAGTTCAGTTTTGGTACTTTTAAAACACCTGATATGTATCACCATATTATAATAGATATTTGATAATAAGCTGCTATGAAATGTGTTGTTAAAATATACATGCAAATATATAGTGCTGTCACACAAATACTTTGTATCTCCATTTTGCACTTTTTGGCATTATATAAATATGACACATTCTTTACAATTAAAATTGTAAATGTGACACATATGACAAGTCTTTTTTTTCTTTTCCAGTTTGGAGTTATGAGACTTCAGTCTCAACTATACACAAATATGTCATGAAGTAATATATTGTGATATCAAGACACTGTCATATCGCTCACTGGTATAAAAAAACAAATAACAATCAGTAACTAACTAAAGTAGTGAAATTTAAAAAATGTTATATCATTATATCATCATTATATAATGTATTGTGACATCAACAACATATTATGATTATCTACCACTAAGATGAACTAATGAGAACTACAGTTAAAAGTGATACTAAGTAGTAAATCCTTCCAATATGCTAGGAGAAACATATCATTATGTACAATATCATATCCTGATATATTTTAGCTGAATGGCAATATATGATATATGATAAAATATATACTGTAAAAATACTCTATATAGTCTTTTTTACTATATTTTTACATATTAAAATTTTATCTTCATGTCTTCTTTTTACACATTAAGTTCTATGCTCCCTCCATATTGCGTATGTGAGAGAACAAATGGGATCGATGGTGAGCAGCATAGAGAAGGGGCTGAGAGCAGGGGGTGGAGCAGAAACAGAATAATATTCAAATATTACAGAATATTATTTAAAAACTTTAAAACTCAATATAAATGATACTGCCTCAACCCATATCCCACTCTGTTTATATGCCGATATCAATATATCACTCAATCCAAAACATAGAATGGTATCACCCTCTGACTACAGTTAACCCCTTCAACCCTAAAAGCCCACCAAGACCCACGCCCTATAATAGAACCCCGTGGGACACCAAGAACTCACTGTGTTCAAGAATATTAAAGAGAGATTGGATCAAATAGCCTTTTCCCAGTCCACAAACTGGATACATGTGTTGTCTCCATGTTGAATTTCAAACATGTTACTCCTCATACAGGCTGAATGGTGATTCAGATGTATAATAGCTGCTCACATGATTGTGTAACACAGTTTTGTCCAGCAGGAGCAAGTCAAGGATGTAGATGTGCACTGAATGGGGCACAGTCAGAGGGAGTTCAAAACCTACTCTGCCTGAACACTGTTGGTTTTTGCACACTCTGCCCATTTATTCTGCGCGACCTGGAGAGCAGGCACTCCAGATAAACACCTCAGTTAATTACAGTGAGGAACAGATCAAGAGAGAGAGAGAGAGAGAGAGAGAGAGAGAGAGAGAGAGAGAAGAGAGAGAGAGAGACTATAAGGAACAAATGAGGCCCAATGGATGCTGGAGTGCAAGCGAGGTAAACTGGAGGATGAGAATACATTAAGCTCTCTCTCTTTCTCTCTTACTCAAAGCCCACACTCTGCCTGTCTCTCTCTCTCTCTCTCTCTCTCTCTCTCTCTCTCTCTCTCTCTCTCTCTCTCTCTCGCTTCTCTCGCCTTCTGTCTCCCTTCTCTCTAGGACTCACCCTGTCTGTTGTGAGCTCTCTATTAGAGAAGGCACTGTTCCGTGGCCCATAACCCTGTTGGCTGACGCCTCTGTGCCAGGACCTGTTTGAGACAGTGGGGCCTCGGGGAGCCCGAGGCTCTTCCAAAGGGGGTTTGTGAGCTGCTGCTTTATGGCAGGAAAAGAGTGTGAAATCAGAGCTCACGAGGCGGCCTCGGTTACCTTGGGAACGTCGGACCACTCTCCAAGGTCAGCCTAACGGGCCGGACCCCTGGATCGGGGGTTGGGGGTTGGGGGTGGGGGGGATTTCAGAGCTGTCAAACAGGAGTGTATGTCTGTGTGTGTGTTGAAAGGGTTCCTGCCGTCGAGCATGTCTTAATTAAAGACGGCCAGAGAGGTAGGACAGACACACACACACACACACTGGCTGAGGACATGAATTGTGTGCAAATACTCCATCTTCAGGATGATACTCTCCTTCTTTGTCTGTGTCGAATGCTTTCTCACCCACTTTCTCGATCCCACGACATAGGAAGGCAGAATACTATATGTGTTAAAAAGACGCCTAGCCATTAAAATGCTAAAACCGGAGCCAACAAACACAAATGCATAAGGTTTACTAGTGGTCTTATAACAGACCCTTCAAGAGTGAAAATGAAACTTTATTCCAGACCACAGAACCAGTGCAGAGGGGCATGTTCCAAAAAAGGAACTATGGAATAAAGCTCCATTTGAATACAACTCTTGCAAACTGAAGGATGACTCCAGCATTGAGGTCAGGCAGTGTCTAGGGGACTTGCAAATGTACTTGTTTTTGCTCCTTCTCTCTCTCTCTCTCTCTCTCTCTCTCTCTCTCTCTCTCACTCTCTCTCTCTCTCTCTTTTCAAATAACAGATGTAGATGCACATTTTGTTTGTGCTAGTGGGGTATTAGCACAGAGGAAAAGGAGGGCCCATGGTAAGAGTTTCTGCTAATGGTCCTGTCTCTTGTCTCCTGAATAGAAAAACAGCATTGCGCGTCGGCTCCAATCTCTTTTCAGCTCGATAATACATACTGCCAGAAACTAGGCCTGTCCACGGTAGACTTAATTAAAAGGAAGAATTAATGGAAAAGGAAGAGAAGCGTGGGAAAATACGTGTCACACACACACACACACACACACACACACACACACACACACACACACACACACACACACACACACACACACACTCGGCAGACTGAAAAGTGCCTTCCGTCCATTAGTAGAGTGCTGAAAACATCATCAGGCTCTTGTTAGGCCTTTGTAGCAAACTAATAGTCTTTGTATCAGTCAGTGGAGAGGGCAGCATGGCAGGAATTATTTAGAGTACTATGTTAGTATATATGTGCATGCAGGTATCCTCACCTGTAACATCGGCTGCCGTCAGTCCTTCTGCCCGAATGACCTTCACCTGTACCACACCCACATCTTTAAGGTTGTGGAAAGATCTCAGCAGACTCTGCAGGTTCAAAACGACTAGACTGGTTAGAAAAACAGCAAAGTACCTCTGCAACACCTACCGTTATGAAGGCCATTCAGTACAAATAATGCTATGAACACTACAATATTAAGATATTAGATGCAATTAGAACTATAGAACACATCAAATTGGAAGTTAGAGATATCTCCTTGACACCTTGGCATCTATATAAACCAGCAGTCTACCTGGATGATACATAAAAATAATAATAAGAATGAAAATGAAATGGTAAAAACACTGCCACATAAAATCAGTAATTTGTATTAAGGCTGGGCGATATATCAGTATTTATACCAATATTGGGATATAAATTATTGTTTATATTCAGTTTTTAGTTATTGAAGGGGAAAACCCTTTTTCTGCTCCCTTGCTCTGCTCCAACCCCTGCTCTCAGCTCCTCCTCTATGCTGCCCCCCATTGCCCCCATTCACACTCTCAATTACACACTATGGACTCAGTGTGTATAAAGAAAAATTAAGATCAAATTTCAAATATGTAAAAAGTGTTACCAATTTGTTCACATTGTGTTTTCCATATTGCATATTACATATTACAGTAAGGGTACATTAGTTAATAGCACTACTAACCATTACAAAATATTTGAGTATTTAGTATTTGGACACCTACTCATTCAATGTTTCCTCTGAAATCAAGGGAATTGGATGTTGCTTCTCGCTGATTGAAATGTGCTATATTAGTGGGGTTTTTTCATTATTTAATAGTAATGCATAACAATGTTTTAAGTAGTGTTCATTATTAATTAAAATGTTTAGTATTGACATAAATACTGTTACTTGTTAGCCTTATTGTAAAGTGCTACCATTTATTCCAAAATGGAAACTTCAGAGAATAATTTCTTTTTACTTTAAGAAAAGTAAAGTTTTTACTTTACTTTATACAATTTAATATCATAACACTGACTTACCTGTAAATTTGGGTCTATCATGTTAGTCCATTGATCATTGCTACTGTAAAGAAGTACACTAACATAGAACATAGAAACTAATATAGTCTAACATAGAAAAAACAGTAAATTAAAAGTAGCATAATGTAATGTCCAATTGCCACAGCAGATGTAGATACTGTGATGGCATTACACACACAAACACATAAGCAGAAGATTTTATTTTCCACACAAAATGAATTACACTTTGGTTTAGAAGCTTTACATTTGCACAAGCATTATGTTAAAAGATGATGTTGATGTTTACGTGTTGAATCTGTCCATCTTTCTGTCCAGTTATTTGTGCTCTATGCTTTTCAGACTCTTTTGTAACAGAGGGAGTTCATACCAGCCACCCACATATCAGCCTTCAAAATTCAGCTCCAAACTCTTCATCACCACCCAGGCCTGTTTCCCTAAGCTCCATTAGACGCCACTGCAAATGACAGGCTTTAGAAGGGGTTAAACTGTTCAAAGGCAAGCACACCTCCAAAGCCTCTTTAAGACTTATGATTTATGAGAGGGCCAATTACACTGGTCCAGATAAAAGCCATTCATTCAGACAGCATAATGCTCCTTAACTGCTCCTTTGTAACCAATGAAACATTAAAAGAGCTGACATTTAGCGATGAAACAAATGCTGCATCATACGCTAGCTACTTGCTAGAGCTCAAGGATCTTCCTCTCATCTGTGTACCTCTGGAAGTGCTAGGTGGTATTGATACAATTCAATATCACAATAGCTTCTAAATATATTAAAGCACTGTGGTACCAGATGATGGTTAAGTTGTTTTTAACCCTGACAAACCTGGCAATTCAAACATTTCATATTGGGCAGATGTTCATAAGATGGATCAATATGTGGATACACTACATACATATACCTTTTTTCTGGTCCCTCGTTCTGATCTGCCCCTGCCCTCAGCTCCTCCTCTACTCTGCTCTCAGCCCCACCCACCCCCCCAACCCACCCTCACTCACTCCATGGAGGAGCATAATTCCGAGCTCTGGCATCATCAAGATCACTTGGTGTGTAAAAATAAATTCAAATTTCTTATATATAGTAATAAATAATCTTTATTTTTAATTCAAATATATGTATAAATATATATATTACTATACCTGCTCCTTATAGTATAAAAACTTCTACTATTACTATACCTGCTCCTTCTACTATTACTATACCTGCTCCTTCTACTATTACTATACCTGCTCCTTCTACTATTACTATACCTGCTCCTTCTGCTATTACTATACCTGCCCTTCAATACTACCTGCTCCTTCCTCTACTACTATACCTCCTCCTTCTGCTATTACTATAACTGCTTCATCATTACTATACCCAATTCCTTCTACTATTACTACCTGCCCTTCTGCTATTACTATACCTGCTCCTTCTACTATTACTATACCTCCTCCTTCTGCTATTACTATAACTGCTCCTTCTACTATTACTATACCTGTTCCTTCTGCTATTACTATACCTGCTCCTTCTGCTATTACTATACCTGCTCCTTCTACTATTACTATACCTCCTCCTTCTGCTATTACTATAACTGCTCCTTCTACTATTACTATACCTGCTCCTTCTACTATTACTATACCTGCTCCTTCTACTATTACTATACCTGCTCCTTCTGCTATTACTATACCTGCTCCTTCTGCTATTACTATACCTGCTCCTTCTACTAT